>JZKD02S2023750.1:442121-458602 GCA_000966675.3 Picea glauca | reverse complement strand
TTTTCTTTGCATTATAGACATAGTTGCATGCACTGGTATCAATTTTGCTATTCCCGGTTTCCTACGGGCGGGAAATAGTCTTGTAATTTTTGAAACAGTCACCCTGCTCTACAAACATGATGACATGTGGACAAGGATGCCCAGCTGTCTCGGTTTCCTTCCATGGCGGGACAGCTGGCATCCCCGAATATGCTGTATTATGCTTTGGTTAATATAACAGGTTCTGCCCTCTTTTTTATTTAAAAAAAAAAGAGTACTCCTAATCAGTCTCTATAGAAATAGAGAAGGAACTCCCATACAACGAATTCCTAAATCAAAACTGTTACTTCGCTAACCAGAATCTGGAGTGGTACAACTCTGAGAGTATTGAAAGTGAGGAACCCGAATACCTTTTGCATATGGCGAGGTCCAAGATCCGAGGATTCTCATACGCTCCTAACCTACACGGAGAATAAAGAGATGTTTGATTAGAATTTTAATGATAAGAATTTGTATGCTAAGAATAAACCAAATTCATAGGGTAAATTAACATAACCAGAAAGTAAGGAAAAAGAGCGTGAATGATTACTTAACTTGGGACTACAGTAAGAGTCGTTATGCTGCCTTGCATCCCTATGAAACATCGAACATGATCCCAATAGGGGTGGAGAGGCCAAACACAGCCTGATGGGTACCCTCATAGTCAAAAGGGGCCCATCAATAGTTTGAAATCCAACTTAAAAGAGAAAAACGAAGAAATTGTAGAAGCAAAATTAATTATAGAGGATACAAACATTATAAGGAATGATTGCCAACATATACTTGAGACTACAGACCCATATGTCGGGACATGGAACATAATATGATTCCATTATAAAAACCCTCTTGAATTAAAAGGAAACTTAAGTGAATGGTATCTTGTGGATACGACTTAACAAAGAAACAGTTAAGACTTCAAACCCTCACAAACAACAAACAATGAAATCCTTCAGCCAAATACCATAGGCCCCAAAGGACCCAATGACATGGGGACTCTGACAAAAATCTCCCTTTCACAATTAGGGAAAAACGCCTTACCACTCAAGAAAAAAGACCCAAGAAAACCCAAAGAGCTATATAATATAACCCATGAATTGTTATGATACCTTACCGAGTGATAGGACATCTAAGGGATGCAAACAAGATCTATAGTCTGTCATGAAACTGTAAGGTTGAAAGAACCAAGAGCAAGTAACAATGGTAAGGTTAAATCTATAGGTAAATCCAAACCGTATTGGGTGGACTGTTATTACCAAAGAAAAATCCTATTATGACCACAAGAGAACAGGCTAAGAAATCTAACAGTTTACTACCTAGGAGATTTAATATGCGTAGTCCATCTTTTAAAGAAGCAAGATTTTTTTTAGATCTATTATAGCCAGAGGAGCCTTACCTTTTGATAGAAATGAATTGGAAATCCTCCATTAACAGAGTAAGCCCGATTCCACCATAACAATGGACTGTACATCTACGAAATAGAAGCATGGTATCATGGTTAACAGATGAGGGGAAAATTTTAACACAGAGCCGAGAAGACAATAAACAATAGACCCTGGGAAAGCCCCATAAGTTAAGTTGATGGTGTTAATGCAGATATCGTACCCAACCATGTGACAAAGGTGTCATGGAAAACGCTATATAGGACTTCATTAAACAAATGTTGGGCCCAAGGGAAATATGACCGTATACCATAAATGTCATTGCACAGGGCTCATTTACACCTCGACAGTCGCGTACCAGTCATTCAAAGATCTATAAAGATAAGAAAGTATGTAACAATAAACACAGTCTAGTTAGGGTACCACACTCTTCTCTAGTCCGCCAAACTACCTGCCAGTGTTGGTTCAAGTATAATTTGAATGCATGGAACTAACTAGCACCCTACTAGTCAGTTCAACTGCCCGCTATCACATGTCAGTTGGATATAATCTGTCCCACCATAATGCCTAGGATAAATATCGTTAATGTGATGATGGGAAAGAACTTTATAGTGCTTGTCTTCATGATTATACATATAGTTCGCACAAGACAAGTAGTTATCCCTTAGTGCATATTCTTATATTGTAATCTCCTTAGTTGGCAGTGGGTATCAAACTTATACAGTATAGTCTGATAGTACATAACTATATATACTTAGTGACTTGCATAAATCAAATGTTATCAATGATGGATAACCAAGTTACGTATGGTGACATTCACTTGGGTGTCAAACTACCACCCTTAAAGAATAAAATGAAGTTAGAAATATTTTCCACTTGTTAAAGTTATGGTGTACATAAAATACATAAAAGAGAAGAAATTTTAATTCACGGTGTAGTATCATTAAGTACATCTTAGAAAGGAAAGGAAAAATTTAATAATGATCCTAACAATTTTTTTTTATGTTGAGAAATTTGGGGTTCATTACATATGGTATCAGAGAAAAGGTTACAACACTTGGACCTTGAGCAGGGCCAAAATAATTACTTAGCACATATTTCTGTCTAGGTAAAACTAACAAACCATTATTGTTACAAACATAAATTTATTTATCATTTTGTGTTAATCATGACAGCCCAGGATGACGCAGAAATCAGACTTAAGGGGAATCATGAACAAAGACCTCCTGAAGATCCAAGACAAAATAGTGACATAAGATCACCTACTGATGTTCTAGAAACAATGAGGAATCTCATTGTTGAGTTGCAGGTTTTCAAAGAAGACAATGAGAAACCCAAGAAGGCACAGCAGGAACAACAGGAAATAAATGAAGTTCTAATGTGTAGTATAGTGACAAAGAAAACCCCAAAAGACAAAAACCAGGAAGAAGAGGTTAGTAAAAGGGCCTCTAAGAATTCTGGTCCTTCAGCAGAAAAAGGGGATAGCTCATATGAAGGTACACCTTCAGTTAAAGATAAAACAAAAACAGACAGAAAAAGAAAACAAGTAGATCACCTTGAGGGGGAATTTAAGAAAATCAAACTTGCTACCTTTGATTGGTGATGCAGGAGCATCGCTCACTCATCATGCAAGCCAGTGCGGGAAGTAGAAAGAACAGCTGGGCAGTGCCAGCACAATTTTTGAAACATAGTGATATTGTTGCACCAAGACATTAATGCATGGTTTAATGAAGTGCACTTGTATTTTAAGACGGACCTTGAGCAGATAAGCTCTCGTCCTTAGGTAGCTGAGGCATTTATTAGATTTAATGCAGGTAGATAAAATAATTAAGTCTAGATTAGATAGTTTTACTTTCGTGAGGGCAAACGGAATATAGGCACCCTCCTTTGTATTATTGTATTCATTCAGAGCATCCAGCATTAGCATTGAGAGCAAGAAGAGCAGAGCAGAGAACCTGTGAAGAATCCCCATGTACAGATATTGAATTAATAGGAAAGATTTGATTCAATTCCATGGCTATGATTATTCTCTGTGTGTTGTTGATATTATGTTGTTGCATATTTGCTTCTTGTTATGCCTTTGTTTTATATGTTGTGTATGTGATTTCATGGTAGATTGGAGATCTGTGAGAAAGATGAGAATGAGTTTCAATTGTTTCTCTGTCTGAGCCAGGAGATTCCTGCATAGAGTGCAGCTGAATTCATCTGCATAGAGTGCGTTGATGAGGCCAGACAGTTGAACTCTTATTCTCATCTGCCCAAGGTTGTATTGGGTTATTCGAACCGTGTAGTTGAAGTGCAGGTCGGATTTGAAGTCTCAGAGACGAGTCTGAGAGGAGGAAGATAGGACTGTTGTTGTCAGGATTGCATAGGGCCTGGACGACTTTGACACTTTGAGAGCTGTTGGAGGTTGAGCACGAAAATCCCACGTGAAAGATCTCTGAAGGAGTCAGAGAAAATCAAGCGAAGAAAGGATAGTTCTTTCTCGTCACATTGAGAACACATCCAGGAGAGATTCCTCAAGAGGAAGAGAATCGATGACTTGAAATCGCTGTGGAGAATAGCGAAATCCCGCTGACTGTTAGATCTACGGGGAGTTGCGAGGGAGTTAAATTCGCTGGTGCACCAAGAATCAAGCCATCGCATATCGGCGTTCGACGTGTGGCAAGGTAAGAGTTTACTCGTTGAAATTGCGAGTCGTGATTTCCCGAGTTATTCTGAGTAGTTGATCAGAGCAGGGATACGTGGCGCAAGATCCCGAGGATTCGGAGAATCGGGGTTCGGCGTTCGGGGTTTCTGACCTCAGGGAAACTTGCATCGTGGATTTGCGATCCACGAAATCCCGAAGGTGACGTGGTAGTGTGGGACAACAGATACGAGTGGAGCCCAGGTGGCATTGTACCAGAAGATCGGCACCTCGGGCTCGAGGGTTGGAAAATCAGGCTGTTGACATCGCGAGTGGCGATACCCCGACCGGTTGAACGTTGACCATCGGAACTCGGGGTTCGACAGTTGATTACACGTGAACAGTGTTGCGAGTCTCGCAATATCGCGAGACCCGATTTTCCCGAGACACGTACCGAGAGATCAACAGAGTAACCTGTGGGTGACGGAAAGGTCCCGATACGGGATCTGAGAGCATTGTAGCTCTTCGGGCCGTGGTGAGAGAAGGTCCTGGTGAGAGCGGGTTGTCGCGAGGGAAGCTTGCAGTCAAGTGGTATCAGAGCTTGGCATCTTTGCTTTCTGAAGCAGGGACAGAGAAGACATAATGCCACCCAGAAGAGAAAGGCAGTCACCAGATCCCGAAGACAGGGAGGTGCGCAGAAGAGGAAGGCCGACAGGGAATGCTAAGATGGAACACCAGATGAGAGATCTCCGCGCAAGGCTTGAGGAGATGGAGACTACGCAGAGATGGGGAGCTGGTGCAGGAGAGTTCAGTGATTTCGAGGTTGAAGAGGAAGTTGGACACGATGCAGAAAAGGTCTCAGCAGAAGATGCATCAATAGAGAGGTTGATCAGAGCCATTGCTAGAATGAGATCAAAGACAAAGATGGACATTCCCGTCTATGAGGGGAGTCTAAATGCAGAAGAGTTGCTGGATTGGATCCGAGCACTCGACACCTACTTCGATTATGAATATATCAAAGAGGACAAGAAGATAAGGCATGCTGTCACAAAGTTGAAGGGGCATGCAGCCTTATGGTGGGACGAGTTGCAGGCAGACAGACATTCCAAAGGTAAGAAAAAGATTAAGAGTTGGGATAGGATGATCGCTAAGATGAAAGCGAAATTCATCCCCAGAGACTACCAGATCACACTGTTCAAGCGCATGCAGAACCTGAGACAGAAGATGATGACAGTGAAGGAGTACACCGAGGAATTTTACAGGCTCAACATTCGAGTTGGTCATCGGGAAAGTGATGACGAGAAGGTGGCGAGATACCTGAATGGATTGAGGTACGAAATTCAGGATGAGCTGAGCATGGTTACCATCCGAACAGTTGAGGATGCATACTATATGGATTTAAAAGTCGAGGAGAAGCTGAGCCGCAAGCAGGGACAGCGAGGGCGAGGCAGGAGCCATCCCCGAGGCAAAGCAGTTTCCCCAGAAAGAACTCAAAATCCCAAGGAGGATTGGTAGAGGCCTCAGGGAAAAGCTGAAAGAGGTGGAACCTCACAGCAGAGGCAGAAATACGCTGAGTCGAGGAGGCAGCAAGATGATCAGCAAGGGGAATATGCTGATGCCAACGCATTTCCTCATACTTGAGGTAGAGGAAGAGGCCGCGGAGCAGTCATCACATGTTTTACATGTGGAAAAGACAGACACAAAGCTGTGGATTGTCCAGACAGGAAGATGGACAGAGGAAAAGCTCACATCGCTGAGGCGCAGAGGCGTGATGTGGAGGATGAAGACGCTAGAAGTGGGAAGTCATTTACAGTGCACAAGGTCCTTTTAAAACCTGAGAAAGAGGTGGAGGACACAACTCAAAGATGCAGACTGTTCAGGATGACTTGCAAGACCAAGGGTAGGAAATGCAAGGTCATAGTGGACAGCGGAAGCACCAATAATCTCGTTTCGATCGAGATGGTGGAGAAATTGGATCTAGAGACGACTAAGCACCCGAGTCCATACAAAGTGTCATGGCTACAGAAAGGACACCAGGTATGTGTTACGAGACAATGTTTGGTTGAATTTAAAATGGGTGAATATAGGGATAAAATTCTGTGTGATGTCATTCCCATGGATGTCTGTCATGTATTATTGGGTAGACCATGGCAGTTTGATCGAAATGTTGTTCATGATGGGAGAGTGAACACCTATACCTTGGAGAAGGATGGGAAAACACACACACTGCTGCCGATAAAGGATAAAGAGGTGAAGCCGGAAGTGAGCAGCACGATACTTCTCATGAGTGGGAAAGAGCTTCTCACAGAGCTGGAGAAGAATGAAGATCCACAATTCTTTGTTGTCAAGAAGCCGAGAATTGTCCTGACAAGCACAAGAGTGGACGACTTGCCAGAGGAGATTCGGGAACTGTTGGGAGAGTTCGTTGATATCATCGTGGACGAACTACCTCGTTCGTTGCCACCGATGCGGAGTGTGAGTCACCACATTGACCTCATACCCGGAGCAAGTTTTCCGAATAAGGCAGCGTACAGGTTGACACCTCAGGAGAATGAGGAAGTCAAAAGGCAGGTACAGGATCTATTGGATAAAGGACTTGTGAGGGAGAGTCTTAGTCCATGTGCTGTTCCGACAGTACTAAGCCCAAAGAAGGATGGAGGCTGGAGAATGTGTACAGACTCCAGGGCGATAAATAAAATCACCATCAGGTACAGATTTCCACTGCTGAGAATGGATGATCTGATGGATTGCCTGAGTGGGGAAAATTATTTTTCAAAGATTGATCTCAAGAGAGGATATCATCAGATCCGGATGAGAGAAGGAGATGAATGGAAAACAACATTCAAAACAAACGAGGGTTTGTACGAGTGGCTGGTCATGCCATTTGGTTTGACAAATGCACCAAGCAATTTTATGAGGCTGATGAATGAAGTCCTGTGGGAATTCATCGGTAAGTTCGTCGTCGTGTATCTGGATGACATATTAATTTTCAGCAAGACCAAGGCTGAACACTTGAGACATTTAGCCATTGTAATGAGAAGGCTATAGCAGGAGAAGCTGCTGATCAATTTGAAGAAGTGCTCATTCATGCAGACAGAACTCATTTATTTGGGTTTTTTAATCTCGGCGAATGAGCTGAAGATGGATCCTGAGAAGGTGGAGGTAATCAGGAATTGGCCATCGCCGAGGAATGTTTTCGAGGTAAGGAGCTTTCATGGACTGGCTAGTTTCTATAGAAAATTCATTCGGAATTTCAGTGGAATTAACGCCGCAATGATGGACACAGTGAAGAAACGGCATAAAGTTTTTCACTGGACAATCGAGGCTGAGAGAAGCTTCAAACTTTTGAAGCAAAAGATAATAGAGCAACCAATTCTGGTGTTTCCTGACTTTCAGAAAACATTTCAGGTGAAATGTGACGCCAGTGGATATGTTGTTGGAGGGGTCCTGAGTCAGGATGACAGACCTGTTGCATATTACAGTGAGAAGTTGGATGATGCAAAGCTGAAATACTCCACATATGACAAAGAGTTTTATGCCATTATACATGCATTGAAAAAGTGGAGGCATTACTTAATACCCAAAGAATTCATTTTGTACAGCGATAATCACGCATGGCAATTTGTTAGTCAACAAGAAAAGTTGAACCAGAAGCATGCGAAATGGGTAGAGTATATGCAAAATTTTACATTTGTGATTAAGCACATTTCAGGGACTGCTAACAAAGTGGCTGATGCTTTGAGCAGGAAATGTTTGTTGCTGCAGGAGTTCAAAGTCAAAACCTTGGGTTTTGAAAATTTAAAAGATATGTATGCAGGTGATGCGGATTTTGCAGAAGCATACGAGGCAGTTGAGAATCCAGTTCTCAGGGATCGAACTCCGTGGATGGAATATATGACCCAGGAGGGATTGTTTTTTAAGGGCAATCAACTGTGCATTCCAGATTGCTCTATGAGATAGAATTTGGTGAGAGAAAAACACAGCGGTGGATTAGCAGGTCATTTTGGACCTGACAAAACATTCGCCAAGCTGAGCGAATCGTATTTTTGGCTAGGGATGTGAGCAGATGTTAAACGATTTGTTGAAAGATGCAGGATATGTCAGCATGCGAAGGGCTGAAAGAAGAACATAGGTTTTTATCAGCCGTTGCCTATACCCGAGAGACCATGGGAGGCAATTAGCATGGAATTTGTTTTGGGTTTGCCGAGAACACAACGAGGGGTTGATTCTATCTTCGTAGTGGTATATAGGTTCTCGAAGATGGCACATTTCATACCCTGTCATAAGACCAGCGATGCAACCCACATCGCGAATTTATTTTTCAAAGAAATCATGAGATTGCATGGATTGCCGAGAAGCATAGTCTCGGACCGGGATACAAAGTTCATAGGTCATTTTTGGAGGACACTATGGAAGAAGTTAGGGACTGACTTGGCATTCATTTTTGCTTACCATCCGCAGACAGATGGGTAGACTGAAGTGGTCAACAGGAGCTTAGGGTATTTATTGAGGAGCTTGCTGACGGAGCACCACAGCAGTTGGGACCAGATTCTACCACAGGCAGAATTTGCATTCAACGATTCGGTGAATAAGAGCACAGGTAAGAGTCCATTTTAGATTTTGTATGGGACACAGCCGAGGGGAGTTTCTGAACTCAGGGAGTCAAGACGGGCTGAAACTAGCAGCGCTCGTGCTGAAGAATTCGTTGAAGCAATGCAGGAAATTCACATGCAGGTGAAGCAACGACTGCAGAAATCGAATCAAGAATATAAGCGCAGAGTCGATCAGCTAAAGAGGAAATTTCAGTTTGAAGTTGGCGATCTTGTTCTAGCGCACTTGAGGAAGGAAAGGTTCCCAAGGGGAACATATAACAAGCTCAAGATGAAAAAAATTGGGCCATGCAGAGTCCTGAGGAAGTTTGGAGAAAATGCATACGAGCTTGAGTTGCCAGAGGACATCAGGATATCTCTGATTTTTAACATTTCAGATTTATACCCATACAGGACTGATGAAGTAGACACTGGAAGTGATGAGGAACCAGTGATCCAGTGGCAGAAACAATTGTCAGTTGCACAGAAACCGCAGATGGAGTGCATACTGGATAAAAGAGTAGGTAGGAAGACCAGGAGAAAGCAGTATTTTGAATACCTGGTAAAATGGAAGAATCACCCAGTAGAGGATGCCGGCTGGGAGACAGAAGCAATTATCCAAAAGCATGGGCACACCATGCAGGAGCTCATGGACAGGAGCCCATGAATATTTTCAAGCCGAGGAGTATGATGCAGGAGCATCGCTCACTCATCATGTGAGCCGACGCAGGAAGCAGAAAGAACAGCTGGGCAGCGCCAGCACAAATTTTGAAACATAGTGATATTGTTGCGCCAAGACATTAATGCATGGTTTAATGAAGCGCACTTGTATTGTAAGATGGACCTTGAGCAGATAAGCTCTCGTCCTTAGGTAGCTGAGGCATTTATTAGATTTAATGCAGGTAGATAAAATAATTACGTCTAGATTAGACAGTTTTACTTTCGTGAGGGAAAACGGAATATAGGCACCCTCCTTTGTATTATTGTATTCATTCAGAGCATCCAGCATTAGCATTGAGAGCAAGAAGAGCAGAGCAGAGAACCTGTGAAGAATCCCCATGTACAGATATTGAATTAATAGGAAAGCTTTGATTCAATTTCATGGCTGTGATTATTCTCTGTGTGTTGTTGATATTATGTTGTTGCATATTTGCTTCTTGTTATGCCTTTGTTTTATATGCTGTGTATGTGATTTCATGGTAGATTGGATATCTGTGAGAAAGACGAGAATGAGTTTCAATTTTTTCTCTGTCTGAGCCAAGAGATTCCTGCATAGAGTGCAGCTGAATTCATCTGCATAGAGTGCGTTGATGAGGCCAGACAGTTGAACTCTTATTCTCATCTGCCCAAGGTTGTATTGGGTTATTCGAACCATGCAGTTGAAGTGCAGGTCGGATTTGAAGTCTCAGAGACGAGTCTGAGAGGAGGAAGACAGGACTGTTGTTGGCAAGATTGCACAGGGCCTGGATGACTTCGACATTTTGAGAGTTGTTGGAGGTTGAGCATGAAAAGCACGTGTGAAAGATCTCTGAAGGAGTCAGAGAAAATCAAGCGAAGAAAGGATAGTTCTTTCTCGTCACATTGAGAACACATCTAGGAGAGATTCCTCAAGAGGAAGAGAATCGACGACTTGAAATCGCTGTGGAGAATAGGAAAATCCCGCTGACCGTTAGATCTACGGGGAGTTGCGAGGGAGTTAAACTCACGGGCACACCAAGAATCAAGCCATCGCATATCGGTGTTCGGTGTGTGGCAAGGTAAGAGTTTACTCATTGAAATCGCGAGTCGCGATTTCCCGAGTTATTCTGAGCGGTTGATCAGAGCAGGGATATGTGGCGCAAGATCCCGAGGATTCGGAGAATTGGGGTTCGATGTTCGGGGTTTCCGACCTCAGGGAAACTTGCATCGTGGATTTGCGATCCACGAAATCCTGAAGGTGACGTGGTAGCATGGGACCACAGATACGAGTGTAGCCCAGGTGGCATTGTACAGGAATATCGGCACCTCAGGCTCGGGGGTTGGAAAATCAGGCTATTGACATCGCGAGTGGCGATACCCCGACCGGTTGAACGTTGACCATCAGAACTCGGGGTTCGGTGGTTGACTACACGTGAACAGTGTTGTGAGTCTCGTGATATCGCGAGACCCGATTTTCCCGAGACACGTATCGGGAGATCAACGGAGTAACCTATGGGTGACGGAAAGGTCCCGATACGGGATCTGAGAGCATTGTAGCTCTTCGGGCCATGGTGAGAGAAGGTCCTGGTGAGAGCAGGTTGTCGCGAGGGCAGCTTGCAGTCAATTGGTAATCAAGAAAAGGGGAGGAAGTTGAAGCATGGTTATTAGAAATCAAGAAGTATTTCCAGATATACAACTATTCTAGTAATATGAAGGTCAGAATGGCCATCTATAATCTGAAAGGAAAATCCAACATTTTGTGGCAAGACTTGAAATTGTCCAACAGCCTAAAGGATAAATAGATGGAATGGTTGGACTTTAAGATATAGTATCTATATGAAAGTTACTATGAAAGAAAAACTAAAGAATTTTATGACTTACAACTTGGTCAAATGGCTATGGAAGATCTGATAAACAAATTCCTGGAATTACTAAGGTCTGTACCTTGTATCCGGGCGGAAAAAGTGAAAATCCAGTGGTTCCTAAGTTGTTTACCACAGTCCTGCAAGGAAATAATAGAATTTGATAATCCCAAGTCATTGAGTGAAGTATTCAGGAAATCCTGAATGTGTTATGACCAATACAAACAATAGACAAAATTTTCCAAGGCTTGGAAAGACAAGAAACAAGACCGAATGAATCAACGGAGGAAGGGATACCAACCAGCTCCTTATCGAGATGCAACAAAAATCTTTCCGAGGAAATATTTTCACTCCAACAATCCAAACCCACAAGGAGGCGGTAAACTAGTAAATCTACGAACAAAGAAGTTTGGGGACAGCCCCTGTGAACTGTTAAAATGTTGGGAATGTGGAGAACCTTATCTGAGGAGGAACAATCCACATTTGATTTCAGCAAACATAACTACTCTTCAAAATTTACATGAAGCCTCTATAGTAGGAGATGTAGGTAGAAGATTACATCAGATCAATGCAGTCGTGGATGTTCGGCAAGCTGACCACCAGTCCTCTCTGGTGGAAATTGAAGGTAAAATCAATAACACTCAAATTTATGTTTTAATGGATCCTGGAGCTACATTAATCTATATCACTCCTAGTATAGTGGAGTAAAAAAAACTTAATAAAATTAAACACACAAAATATCCACTGGTACAACTAGCAACAGGAATGAAAATAAAAGTTGTCGACTTTATTTCTAATTATGAGTTCAGTTTATGTGGTCAAAACTTAAATACAAATATGAACATTCTATTGCTAGGATCTTATGATGTAATTATCGGAATGGATTGGTTAGAAAGGCATAAAGCAGTGCTAGATTGTTATGAAAAATCACTTAAGTATAAAGACGAAAATGACACTGTTAGGACAGTTCAAGGTATACAAAAACCAGTCTCAGTTAGGCATATTTCAGCAATGCAATTCAAGAAATGCATGAGAAAGGGTTGTCAAGTCTATGCCATTCAAGCAATAAACCTATTAGAAAAAGAAAATAAACCCAACTTGGAGGACTTTGTCATGTTGCATGATTTAAGAGATGTGTTTGTTGAGGAGATACCTAAATTACCTCCACAGAGGGAGATTGACATTTCTATTGACCTATAACCTGGTTCAACCCCTATCTCAAAAGCACCTTACCCAATGAGTTTGCCAGAATTAACATAACTAAAAATTCAACTACAGGAATTATTGGAAAAAAAAAATATCAGAACAAGTGTTTCACCATGGGGAGCACCAATCCTCTTTGTGAAAAAGAAAGACAGAACTTTGATATTATGCATCGATTACAGACAATTAAACAAGATGAGTATTAAGAACAAGTACCCCTTACCTCTGATAAATGATATGTTCAATCAAGTAGGTGGGGAAATATTTTCTCGAAATTGGATTTACGATCTGGTTATCATCAGGTTAGGATAAAAGATGATCACATAAGTAAAACAACTTTTCAAACGAGATATGAACATTACGAAAAAAAATATTATACCTTTCGGACTCACTAACACACCAACCATGTTTATGTGTTTAATGAATAGTATTTTCAGTCAGTACTTGGGCACGTTTGTGTTTGTATTTATTGATGACATTCTAATATATTATAAAATAGAAGAAGAACACGAAGAACACTTAAGGTTAGTTCTGAAAACTTTAAGAAAGTACAAATTGTATGCTAAATTCAATAAATGTGAATTTTATCAGAAGAAAATGCAATAACTAAGACATATAATTTCTATAGAAGGCATTGCAGTCGACCCGAAGAAAATAAGAGCCATCATGGAATGGTCGATTCCTAAGGACGTAGCAGACATTCAATTGTTCATGGGAATTACTGGATATTACCGCATATTTATAGAGGAATTTTCCAAAATTTATTACCCTATCACATCGTTACAAAAGAAGGGAACCAAGTTTAAATGGTCATAGAAATGTCAGGACAGACTCAATAAGTTAAAATAATTATTAACGATTGCACCCATTTTTAAAAGTAGCAGATCCAGACAAAGAATTCACTGTCTGTGTAGACACGAGTAGAGAAGGACTAGGTGGTGTCCTAACTCAAGAAGGACACATTATTTGTTATGAATCCGGAAAGCTAAAGGAACACGAACAAAACTACGCCACTCATGACTTAGAGTTTCTAGTTGTAATACAGGCCTTAAAAATGTGGTGGCACTACATAATGGGAAAACGATTTCTATTATTGAAAGATAATAGTGGTGTGAAATATTTTTTTATTCAGTCCGACCTTAATGCAAGGCAATCAAGATGGCTAGCCTTCTTAAGTGAATTTTACATTGAGTTAAGACATATCAAGGGTAAGGAAAACAAAGTAGTCGATTCTTTGAGCAGAAGAGTTCATGGGTTTTTTGAAATAAACATTAGTAGGGAAAAAAGTGATCTTGAACAGAAGGTAAAGGCTACAGGTAAGAATGGCGAAAATTACCCTAAAACAGTGGCAGAATTACAGAACACGACAGAAAATTCAGACAAAACAAATCTGAGTGTGGAAATAAATGGGTTACTATGATTTAAAAACATAATATACATACCAGATTCGGTAGAGTTAAAGTTAACAGTTTTGGATGAAGTTCATAAGAAACCATATTCTGGTCATCCAGGATACCAGAAAATAGTAACAACACTAAGATTGCCAGCAGGTAAAATCTGAACACCAACATCCAGCTGACCTATTACATCCCTTACTAGTGCCAGAATGGAAATGGGAGACTATATAAGTAGACTTTATTACAGGTTTCCCTAGAAATCAGAAACAAAATGATTCAATTATGGTGGCAATAGATAAACTTAGTAAGTATGCACACTTTATTCCTGTAAAGTCTACTTTTAAATCTATTAACATCGCTGAAATATTCATGAAAGAAATTTTTAGAGTGCATGGTATTCCTAAAATGGTGATTTCAGATAGAGACATAAAATTCACATATGCTTTTTGGAAATAATTGTTTGCAGGGTTAAATACTAACTTGAATTTCAGAATAAGTTATCATACACAAACAGATAGACAGACTGAACGAACAAACCAAATCGTAGAAGATATGCTCTGCACGTACGTAAGAACAAAACCAAGCAAGTGGGAAGACTACTTGCACTTGGTAGAATTTGCATACAACAATGGGTACCAATCTTCAGCTAAAATGAGCCCTTTCAAGGTACTATATGATGAAAAGTGTACGACTCCAATTGGCTAGGATAACCTAGTTGAAAGACTCATGGTTGTACCAGATATGTTTCAGGAAATGGAGAAAATGGTAAGAAAAGTACAAGAGAACTTAAAAGAGGCACAGGACAGACAAAAAAGTTACGCGGACCAGAAAATAAGACACTTGGAATTTCAAGTGGGAGACCATGTCTATTTAAAAGTCAAAGCCCAGAAATGTTCACTGAAGTTAGGGAATTGTGCCAGGTTGGCACCCAGGTTTTGCGTCCATTTCGATATCTTAGCTCAAATTGGACCTGTAGCATACCAACTCGCACTTCCTGCGAATCTAAAAATTCATAATGTATTTCATGTTTCATTGTTAAAGAATTATGTTCATGACCCTACTCATATGATCGATTGAAACTTGGTGCAGGTGGAACTATAAGGAAAGTTACAAGAAGAACCTCTACGCATTCTGGACAAGAGATAAATAGCACTTCGGAACAAATTCGTTGCTCAGGTAAAGGTGCAATGGAAGAACTTTATCCCTGAGGAGGCCACTTGGGAGTTGGAGGGAGATTTGTAGAAATCTCATCCATTCATGTTCTAAAAAAGGAATGAACACTGAGGATAGTGTTTTATTGAAGGGAGAAAGGATGTAACATCCCAAAATAAATTTATTTTTAAAGTCTAAAATTTCATAGGAAATTATTTCCATTTTTGGTAAATTCGAAATTGGATTTTTTTTGACATTTTTGGAAATTATGAATTTCGAATTTAGTTAATTTTAATTAATGATTAATGATTGTTGGGAAGAGATATGATTTTACCCAACTAACTACTTGACTATGACACTTGTATGGGACAAAATATATTTATATTTATTACTGATGGACAAATGGAACAACCAGGTTAAAATCAGTTGACCATGACTCCCTGAGTGGGGAACATGTTGGAACTACCTCAGGGATGATTATTACAAGTGGAAAATCAGGAATTTTTCCATTGGCAGCCCCTAAAAATCAGGGATTTGGAAAGCTGCGAAAATTCCCAAGGGGAAAAAGACATAGGCACTTTTTCTTTTGGATATATAGAATATGGGAAGAGGCAGGATGTTGCCTAGTATGCTGGGGAAACATGGTGGATCTCTTGCTGTTATGAACACTGAATTTTGAGTGTGAGGCAAGGAGAAGTTGTTGATATTTAAGGACTATTGTTGAGGAGGAGTTTTGGAATTGTCCCTCATGGACTCATGGTCAGGCTAGGGGGTGGATGGGACAAGTAAATTGGTTGTTCCATCCTAAGGTTGGGAGGAAATTGGCTGTTTAATTTGTTGTTTAGTAACTGTTCATATATGTTTACTTAATCCTCCTCTGGTTAAATGTTATGCAAACTTTTGATTTGTAGTGTGCATTTGTTACTCTATATGTGTTGTATTGTTTGTAATTAAATTATGTTGAAATGATTTAATTGTAGAATAATTCTCTACAGTGTTAAATGTAGACCTTATTATAACCTTTTGTACCTTTGGCTAGAAATGAATTTCAAACATGGATAGATTAGAAGAGATATATGTGCCAACTAGAAGGTCATTTCACTGTTGTACTAGACTTTACTACTAGTAGGTGACTCCTATACAACTAGATATTCAGTCTTATAGAATTTATAGACTGTGTAAAAAAAGACTAAATCTAGAAATTAATCTTATACATTTGTAGACAGTCATATCTCTATCAACTATCCCGTTAACTCTGAGTAGATTTTTCTATAGAATTATACTTTTGGAGTGAATAATAAATCGAACAATTCCTTATAGATTCATTGTACTTACTATATAAAGTTAATTCTGGAAGTAAGAATTTATGCTACAAATATTGTTGCTACAGATTTAATACATGGGATATATAAACAGTGAGGAAACCAGTATGTACAAACTTACTGCAATTTAGAACGATGAACTATAATAGACAGTGATTATACTTATACATATATGGATATAATACGATAGTTAATCTAAATGATAAGAATTAGTATGCATAATGGTATGTGTAACGAATGAAGGGTTGAATGAAT
>JZKD02S2023750.1:417566-429193 GCA_000966675.3 Picea glauca | reverse complement strand
ACTATGTTAAGTGTCATTTTTCTCTATTTGATCCAATTCTTCATCCATGGTCTTATTCCAAGATTCAACCTTACTGTCTTCTTCAAAACAATTTGCTTCAATTGTAGATAAGAGTGTTAGGTGTGTTTGGTCTGGTGAACGAATTCTTCTTCTAGTCTCAACTCCTGCGTCTTTGTTTATGATAATTTGATTTGAAGGATGATTATTCTGTACTCGTTTATTGGGTGTCTTTCGAGACACTTATTGAAATTTCTCTTCTGCTTCTCTCAGATTATGTTCATCTTCCTCTTCTACTTCTTTTTCATCTTCTGCTTCTTCTTCTAAGGATTGTTTCATTGATTCATTTTCTTCCTTTGATTATGGTTTGCATGTTTCATCAATTGTTACATTGATACTTTCCACAACATTGTTCAATATTAGATTGTAACACTTGTATGATTTCCTTATACTTGAGTAAACAACAAGTACTCCTTTGTCCACACGAGATTCAAACTTTCTCATTCCTCCATCTTCTCTTTTGATATATCATTTTCTTCCAAAAACTATGAAGTGTTTTACATTTGTCGGTCTTCCTTTCCATAGTGCGTAAGGAGTTTTGTCAGTTGTTTTTAAGCATTACTCTGTTTTGAATGTGAATTGTTGTATGCACTACCTGTATCCAAAAAATATATGTGAATTTAGAATCCATTAACATTGTTTGAGCCATTTCTTGTACTGTCCTGTTCTTTCTTTCAACAACTCCATTATTTTGAGGTGTCCTAGGAATGGAGAATTTCCTTTTTTATTCCATGTTTGTTGTAGTAGTCCATAAATTACTTTGAGGTGAACTCTCCTCCATTATCAGATCTCAAGCATTTAATTTTTGAATCCATTTCATTTTCAACCATTTCCTTGTAGATCTTTAAGTTTTCAAAAGCTTCTGACTTATTCGTGAGAAAGAAAACTACAATCATTCTTGTATAATCATCAACTAATAATATGAAGTATTTATCACCTTTTAAGCCATTTGTTTTAGTTGGTCCAACTAGATCAGTATGCACAATTTCCAGTGGTCTTGTCGTTGAATATTTCTTTGATTTAAACCTGGTCTTTGTTTGCTTTCCTTGTTGACAATGCTTGCATAAAGGGTTGGCTGGTTTCGTGATCTGGGGAATTTCTTTGACTGCTTCTCATTTGGTGAATTTGAAAAGGTTATCAAAATGTATGTGCCCCATTCTTCTGTGACATAGCCAACTTTCATCTTCCTTTCCTAGAAAACAATTTTCATTTCCAATCTCACTAAACACATATATGTTGCTTGAAGTTCTTGCAGTTGTAGCGACCAATTTCCATGAACCTTCTTTTCTTATCCACACTTTTTTGAATCGAAAATAACTTTATGACCTTGGTAACACATTTGAATCACACTTAGAAGATTATGTTTCATATCTTCTACTAGTAGACATTTTCTGCCTTTTCATTCTTGTTCCCAATTCAGACTGTGCCTTTTCCAATGATTTTGGTTGAATCGTCATTTCCGAAGGAGACTGATCCATCTCTTTCCTTTCGTAATGTAAGAAACTTGTCTCTATCACCTTTCATGTGTTTTGAAGATCCATTGTCAACATACCAACCCTGTTTCTTCTACTTAGCTGTTAGAGCAATTGTGCATTCTTCATTTCTATATTGATCTTGCTTTCTTATCCATGTCGTCTTTTGAGGTTCATGTCTGTGACTGTTGTTATTTTGTTGAGGTTATTTAGGAAGGACTGTCATTCTGCAATATTTTGCCACGTGTCCAAAATTGTTACATTTGTAACATTCCACTTCAGTGCTCAAAGATTCAATCCTATTGTAACTTCATCTCTCTATTTCACTAGGTCTTCTTCAATAACCCCTTTGTGTATGACTCTCAAAGTTGTTATTGTTCATGTTGTTAGCTCTGTAATTCACAACTTTATGTCTAAAATTAGTACATGCATAACATAAACCAAAAAATACGGTTTGATATCTGGGAGTTTAAGATCTTCTGAAAGGAGATGCTCTTATGAATCCTTCTTCTTCTTGAGGCCTATCTGTCTATTGTTAATTCTGAAATCTGAATCTTCTTGGTGGAGGAGTGTCCCTGTAATCTTCCTTATATATTTTCCTCTCCCTTTTAATTGTTTCTGCATAATGTTTTGGATATGTCTCTTTCTCTATTTTTTTGGAGATTTATCCCTTTTCTTTCTGATTGTATCCAAGTCCAGACTTGTCAAGATGAGATTTTTGACTAATGATAATGTCATCCATAAATTTTGAGCTATTCTGCATATTTTTCTTTTGAATATCCTTTATTAGTGTGACAATCTTTGCTTCCAAGTTTCCAATGATTATGTCATTTTGTTCTAGCTTTTCTTTGAGTGCTTCATCAATTCTTTTATCTTCTTCTATTTGAACTTTCAATTTTTTGATCATTTGTTCTAGTTCTCGAGTATCATTTTTCTTGTCTAGTTTTTGTAACAACCCTAGTTGAAAATATGCTTAGAGATTATTAAGCAAAATTATTTAGGTGATTAATTGTCTTAACATGGTTTTAACTAAACAAAGATTGGCATAATAATATTAATTAAATATTTATTAGTTAATTAATTGTTATAATTTTGATTAATTAATTAATTAAATTAATTACCTATCACATTGAATGAACAGGGTAATAAATTTAAAAGGGTTAATAAATTATATTGTTTAAATTAAAGGGTTATGTATATGGAGGGGATAAGGAGCATTAATAATTGAATAAGGAGCATTAATAAACGGATAAGCAATGAATGAATGGATAAGGAAATAAATGAGGAGAAAGGGTTGTGAAGGAGGATATGAGCGGAGGAGGTTGAGGAAAGAAGGGGGGATTATCATGCTACATGATTTTTTTTATTGGGAGGGTTCTCTTGGATTTGCACAGGAGAGTTTGAGTTCTGTAGTCGGGAAGGTTTAGTACCGTGGGCACCGGTTTGCTGGAGGTTTTGGGCACAGGGGCCAGGATATCCATATGGTATCCTGGAGCTAGGAAGTTGTCCTAGTTGGCAGGGTGGAAACTCGGTTTGGGCAGAGTTGGTCCATGTCTTCAAGATGGGCAAGGCAGCAACAGGAAGGTCAACAAGACAAGCGGAAGGTTAGCATCAAACCAAGGTATTTTAGTTTACGTATTTGTTTTATGCAATTTAAGAAATATGAAGTGTTATAAGGCTGTCCGTAAGCTATTATGTTTAGCTCAATAAATTTTATATGTGCTGGTGATTAATTTATGTGTGCAATTGAAATGATTTATATCAAAATTTGTATTTACAGTCACTACACATGGTATCAGAGCCCTGGTTCAAAATCTGGAACCAAGGGCCTACCTACCTACCTACCTACCTACCTACCTACTAGGGTTGTTACAAAAAATGAATATCAATCATAAAACAAAATGAAATGATAAAATAAAAGATCACCTTCAACAATCATCATGGGATTTGAAAAACCATTTTCAATGATCATGAGATTTTAAGAAATAAATATTATAAATTTAAAAAAAAATCTATCTAATTTTTATCAAAAAATTATATCCAACATTTATTACTGATTATTTTTCTTATTAATATCAACAATTACCATTTTCAGCACCAATAACAAATTTACAAGTTTGGTCCAATAATCCATTCCACCCATGATCATTTTTCTCACCACTAAAAAATTTACTTGTCCAAAAAAAATAAAATTCAAAGTTTTTCTAAAAATTTATAATCTGATCTCAACGTTGATTATCTTTCCTTCTGATATCAACTTGATCAGGATTTTTCTCAATAAAAATTTAAAAATAAATATAATCATGTGAAGATTGATCACAAAACAAAAAAAAATACACAAAACATACAACTAAAATTAATGGAATCACTTTCAACAATTTTGGATTAAAAATAAAAACTTCTAACCATAAACAGAAAAGCTCCATCCATCCATTAAACATACCGCAATGCCGAAAGAGATCTTTTTCCTTCGGCCATTCAGCTTAATCGATCCCGACTGAAATGCGTTAGAAGCCAATCTGCCTGCAAGTGCATCTAGAAGCATCGATTTCCTGGATCCCGAAGGACCCATCAGATCCATTAGTGTTCAGGGCTCTGCATATCCTGTCAATCCCTGAAGAACAGTCTTGGTTTCACCGCTACTAATAGAAACAGTCACAGAGAGTTCCTGCCATGTGAGCCACGCCGACACATTTCCAATGGTTTTTGTGTCTGTCGTTTCCTTCCATAGCGTTTGGCTGAGAAGACTTAGACCCCCCAACAATTTGGGCACCTCGGTTTGTGCCACTTTCAATCTCTAGCGCTCTGTGATTATTTCTAATATCCGCCATTCTAGGTTAAAAAAAAAAAGGAATAGAGTAAAGGAATAGAGTAGAAAGGAATAAAATAAATTCGTAAAAAGAAAAAAAAAAGAGGGGAACCCTAAATCAAAGGGAGCGACTAGTGGAGGAAGAGTGTGGACGTTGGGGAAGAAACAAAGAAGCCCAAGGGCGTGTCCTTCAGAGAGAACCTGACGTGGGTTGCTTATTCTTTCATCCTGAAAAGCCATGGCTTGGACAAGGTGAGAGATTTCGCTAATGAAGGAAGAACGAACTGGATTCATCCATGAAAATTTGTTTATATTGTAGAGGAAAATATCGCTAAAAGAGGCTTCCGAAAAGACGTTTAACAACTTTCTGACAAGAGACTCAAAGCACTACACCATAATGAAAGGATAACATGTAAGTACAAACATACAATCTTTACTGGTAATGAAGTGTGTGTTTATAATAATAAATTTTAAGTAGCAGCAATAGAGCCATGGCAGCGCTGTTACTACCATATGTAATTCCTCCACATCATCTATTCCAATTTACTCACCTTTCTTACAACTCTAAATTTCAGAACCCCGTGGCTTCAGTTATTCATGATATGAAAACAAATACCGTCTCCGCAGCTAACCCTATTATTGCGGCCAACAGATATGAGTCCTTTGTGATCAACACGTAAGGATAGCCAAGATAGCCAGTGCACATCCCAACTCCATGCCACGATCCCTCCAGATAATAAAACTAATGGGCATTGCAAGCCCGAGAGGTGGACATTCTACAGAGAATATGAAACCCCGAAACCAAAGGGGTTTTCAGACGAAACTAAGCTATGAGAGGCCTGATGATTCTTTTAGGAGGGAAGCAATCTTGAAAATTAAGGGCCTCCTCTACAAGAAGTGGAATTAAAGTGAATCGGATGTTTCCAGAGCTGTAAGAACATGCCCCAAGGTTTTTCATGAATATGAAAGCCCTGGTTGAGGCGACAGGCAAGGTCAAAGAACTAAAAAAAAAATTGAATTGGGTGTGGTGACCTCTAAGCTACAGAAGGAATCACACCAAACCAGTGCCACCACCATACACATGGTAGCAGATTAGGCTGTAAACAAAAAAAAAATAATAATAATAACACACACACACAAAAAATAAAAATAAAAAAATTACCACATGTTAGCGACCCATTACAGCACAAGTCGAAGCCAACCGCACCACACAATGCACAAGCACAGTGACTAATGCCAGAGATACCCCTGCTACGGCTTGTTGTCTTGCGATTCATGGGTTGGATTCACAACCACTAACATGCGCCTAAAAAAAAAGAAAACAAATTTAAACAAAATTAGTTAAAGCAGATGAAAAACAATGGCAGCCACATATTTAACAGTATATAAAACACCTAATAGAAAATACCAAGATCAGCGCACGCACCCAACCATGAAGGAGAAGCCCACAAAGGAATGGAGGTAACACGCCACTGAAAAAAACACGCCCTCCAGACCTTGAAACCATGGACCCAAGGGTCGACTGAGCAGAAAGATGGCCATGGTCGGCCTCATCCTTCACCCTGAATGCTTCAAAAAAAAAATCGAAATGAAAAGAGGAGAAGAGTAGGGTTTGAAGAGATAAGGATGAGGAAATTAGGGTTAGGGGATAAGAATGGAGGAGAGGGGGGCATGTGCGCCTCATGCGAGGACCCACTGCCCGAATGTAGATATATATATTTTTTTATATTATATTTTTTTTTATTCTTTTACTTAATTGATTTTATTTTAAATTACTTTAATTGCATTTTAAATAATTAATTTTAATTTTAAATCTTAATTTTAATAATTAAATTAAATTTCTAATCTCATTGAATGTCAAAGCAATTTTTTGCATAGAAATTAAGTATTTTACTTTCTAAACATAATTTTATCCAAAGTAATTAATAATAATAATTAATAATAGTAATTAAGTAATTAATGTGTTATTAACATTAACATATTTAATAATATTTAAACATAACATTGCGATACTAATAAAAATTATTTTGGAGAGATTAAAATTTGGGGGAGTCTAAGGGTTTTGAACCCACGACCACCCACCGCCTAAGCCTTAAGAAACAAACAAACACCAACGTGCCATAAATGAGTATTTACAAATAAATTCTTATACTTAATAGATTAATGGTAACACTGTATGATTAGAGTGGTGTCATTATTAGGAAGATACAGTATGAAGATTAAGACTAACTGGCTTATTACCTAACCTATTGATCTGGAGCCAGTTAACCAAGTTGAATCATAACTAGTGAATGCACTGGAAATCAAAGTAAATGATTATTTATCACTAGTAATCTTTGTATCCCGAAGTATAAACTCCGACTGTCCAAGCGTCAAGCTCACGAGACCGTACACATAACTCATTGAGCCAAGTGCCAAGTTCCTCCAGTCCATTCCACCAGTCAAGTCAACACTAAATCTCAAGGCAACATTCGACAACTCCAACACTGCGCACCAAGGAAAATCTCACAAGTCAAGCATCGGAGGTTATTTAGTTATAAGCGAAAAGTTAAAAGGACTTATACTAGGACAAGCGAGAAGGAGGCGACATATGCACTAGGAGAGTAAGCATAGGAATTGGTGAGTATGGCGCAAGGCTAGCGAAGCTACAGGGCAAGGGAACCAATAGTTTTTTTTTATAGGGGCGAATAAATCAAGCTTAGACGCTTAATCCTAATCCTAACCTAGCCAATCCCCTAAAGGAGTAATGTCTGTTTATAGACAAGTAAAGAAAATTTACGCCTAACCCTGTTTCTAGTTTGATTAGCACCAATTTGAAATGTCCTGGAACTCACCTTGACAACATTGGGTGATGCAGGTTAAAGCATATAGGATGGTCAGAACTCGAGGGAGTCAAGGAAGGGGAGCATCGTCGCAAGCATCGTCGACACCACCAGCTCCGCCACCACCATCGCCCGAACTAGCTCTCATACTGCGCTCGTTGGAAGCCATTAATGAGACTTTAAAGGGGCAACAACTGGCATGGACTGAAGTGGAACCCCCATCGTCTGGAATGGGTAACCCAGAAGCGTCAAAGGATTCAGGGGGAGGACCTCCACCTGAAGACATCACGCGAGAATTACAGAAGATCAAACTTCTGGAGTTTTTTGGGGGTCACGCCAGTGAACGCACGGAAGAATGGTTGGAAGGCATGACAAGGTGTTTTTCCTTAAGGGACTATGCATCCAACTCAAAGGCAAAGATCATAATTTTTCAGTTAAGAGACAACGCCTTGAACTGGTGGGGCAACTTGGAAAGACAACTGCACCTTACCCTAGACACAGTATCTTGGGAAATTTTCAAGGAGAGGTTTCGAAGGAAATATCTACCAGCATACTACGAGGAACAACAGGTAGGGGCATTTCATGCCTTAGTACAAGGAAACAGAACTGTAGAAGAATATGAGATCAGATTTATGGAACTGGTCAAATATGTTTCATATATGGATAATGACCAATGACAGGTAGAGCTCTTCGTCTATGGATTGAACCCTAATATAAGAGCTATGGTGCGGATGTGGAAACCATATTCAGTAGCGGAAGAAGTGGAAAATGCGCGTTATGTAGAGGAACACATGAACTTAACCAGGGTTACAAGACCGACATTCCCGCATCGTCCTGGATTTGTAGGGAAGGCCCTGAGGAAAATTCCTAGGGGAGGGTGCTCAAGGCCACTACCATATGGTAACAGAGTTGTGCCAAGGATAGTAGCCATAGGGATTTCAATGGAAACGAGTGCAACATCTTGTTCATCGCCAAAAATGCAGACGGGTCCACAACCATCTCAGGGAACAACTAGTAGGGGCAGGGGTTCCAGGGGAAGGAACTCATTTCAGAGACAGTCACATAATAATGCACAGGTGCAGAGGACCCCATTACCAGCGTGACTACCCAAAGTTACAATCAGAGTTTATGCATAGAGAAGGAAAGGCACCGATGAGGAGATCAAGTAGCAGCCACCAGATTTACGCAGCGGTTAATAACTGCCAGGTCGAACATCAATCCATGGTGGTGGAGTCATCAGGTACGCTAAATCATATCAATGTTAATATTTTGTTTGATTCTGATGTGACAGATAGTTTCATTTCACCATCTGCATTAGAAAAGAGTGGGTTGGCAGCCTATGAGAACAATGACTTTAAACAAGTTGAGATGGCTTCGAGGGAAAAACAAGCGGTAGGACCTAGTGTCGATAATTGTATAATAGACCTGGGAGTGTGTACTACCAGGTTGAAGGTATACGTCACTTCTCTTGGGGAATATAACCTAATCTTTGGAATGGATTGGTTAGCATCTCACCGAGCCATGGTAGATTGTTTTGCAAAGAAGGTGCTTTGTGTCGACGATGAAGGAAGGCTAGTAGAGATCCAGGTTGTACGGAGAAAAGTGTCATTACGCTTTATATCAACTATGAAGGTTAAGTGATGCTTGAGACAAGGGTGTCGATTGTATGTAGTGGAAGTGGTGAGTGAAAGGAAGGGACCCTCATTGGATCAGTACCTAGTATTGTCAGAATTTAAGGATGTTTTTCCGAATGAGTTACCAAGGTTAGCTCCTGAGAGGGAGTTTGATTTTACTATTGAGCTAAAACCTGGTGCAGAACCAATCTCCAAGACTCTGTATTGGATGACAGCGCCAGAACTTTGTGAATTGAAAATGCAGTTGAAAGAGTTACTAGACTTAGGGCTAATAAGGCCCAGTGTCTCACCTTGGGGCGCACCAGTAATTTTTGTAAAGAAGAAGGATGGATCCTTACGACTGTGTATAGACTACAGGGACTTGAACCGTGCTACAGTGAAAAATAGGTACCCAATGCCGCGAATAGATGACCTCTTCGATAAGATGAAAGGAGAAACAATATTCTCAAATATTGATTTGCGATTAGGGTATCATCAGTTAAGGATTAAGGAAGGTGATATCCCAAAAACTGCCTTCCAAACTCGGTTTGGACATTACGAGTTCATCGTCATACCTTTCGGATTGACCAATCCACCAGCAGTATTCATGAGCCTCATGAACGGCATATTCTGGAAGTACTTAGATCATTTTGTACAAGTCTTTCTAGATGACATCCTCATCTATTCTAAGAATGAAAGAGAACATGAGGAACACTTACGAGTAGTGTTGTCCTGCCTTAGAGAGAACAAATTATATGAGAAGTTGTCAAAGTGTTCCTTCTTCTAGAAAGAGACCTAGAAAAGGTAAAGGCCATTATGGAGTGGCCAGTGCCGAAAGATGCCCATGAGGTGAGAAGCTTCATGGGGCTAGCAGGTTATTACCGGAGATTTGTGGAAGGATTCTCAAAAATAGCGAAACCCATCACCACTTTGCAACGCAAGGGGGTCAGGTATGAATGGACAGAAGAATGTGATAGTGCATTCATTGAGCTTAAGAGGTTACTAACCAATGCGGCAATTCTACGAGTGTTGGATATGGAAAAGGACTTCACAGTCTGCACAGATGCCTCGAAGCAAGGGTTGGGAGCCGTGCTAATGCAGGATGGAGGATTGATAGCTTATGCGTCAAGGAAGTTGAAGAAACATGAAGAGCTATACGTGACTCATGATTTAGAGTTCGCAGCTATAATGATAGCTCTGAAAATTTGGAGGCACTATCTTGTAGGGAAAAACTTTGAGCTCAAAATGGACCATCAAAGTTTAAACCATCTCTTCACTCAAAGAGATCTGAATGCCAGGAAAAGGTGATGGAGTGAGTTTATGAGTGAGTATGATTTTGGTATTTCGTACATCAAGGGAAAGGAAAATGTGGTCATAGATGCCTTGAGTAGGAGACCACATATCTTCTCCTTGGTAACCTTAAAGGTCAATCTGAGGGAACATGTCTTGACACAACCCAAGGAGACAGTTGGTATTTAAAGGTTACTTCAAACCTCCAGAGAGGGAGGCAGTTAGATCCAAAGTATGAAGGATATAGTCTAGAAACAGACGGACTGTTAAGATATCGAGGAAGGATGTACATCCCTAGGAATGGGGATATTTGAAGCATCATACTGAAGGAAGCTCATAGAGCACTTTATTGTGCACATCCGGGTGTGAAGAAGATGTACGCAGATATAAGGAAGCTCTTCTTTTGGGTAGGCATGAAGCGCAATGTAGTCCATTTCGTTGCCAAGCGCCTAGAATGTCAAAAAGTGAAATCCGACCACCATCACCCGACAGGCCTTCTACAACCACATGATGTTCCTATGTCCAAGTGGGAAGTCATCTCTATGGATTTTGTTGTGGGGTTGCCACTCACATCCCATAGACACAATGCCATTCTTGTGATAGTGGATAAGTTAACCAAGAGTGCTCATTTCATTACGGTTAGAGACACTTACGATGTCACTGATGTGGCATGTGTGTTTGTAAATGAGGTTATCCGTTTGCATGGGATACCTAAGAAGATCATTTCAGATAGGGACTCCATATTCACTTCTAGGTTTTGGACAAGTTTACAGTCAGCGTTGGGGACTCAGTTGAAGCACAACTTATCATCTTGAAATTGATGGGAAAATTGAGAGAGTAAATCAATTCATGGAAGACATGATTAAGATGTATGTAATGGATAATCAAACCCAGTGGGATAAGTACCTACCTTTGGTAGAGTTTGCCTACAATAACAGTTATCATAGCTCCATCGAAATGCCACCCTACGAAGCTTTGTATGGGAGTCCATGCAGAAGACCATTGAGTTGGGATAGACTAGAAGACCGAGTAATAGTTGGGCCAGAATTGATTCAGGAGATGGAAGAACAGGTGATTCAGATTAGGCAAAGACTAAAGGAAGCACAGGATAGGCAGAAAAGCTATGCAGATGCACACGAGACCAACCGAAGTTATGAAGTGGGAGACCAGATTTTCATTTGTATCGGGCCTAATAAGAGTACCATACGGCTCGGGAAGGGGTCAAAGTTGTCACCTCGATTTATAGGACCATTCAGGATCCAAGAGAAAATTGGACCCGTTGCATATCATCTCGTACTACCACCCCACTTGCATAAAACTCATAATGTATTTCATGTATCTATTTTACGTCATTATGTTGTTGATGAATCACATAAACTAAATTGGAAGGAATTGTAGGTATTGGACATGGGAACTGTAACATCCCGCTCTGGCGCACTGAGAACACTCATTATTTGAGGACACTTGCTCGCAAGTGATCTGGACCCTTTTTGATATTAGACCTATTATATTTGATTATGATGTGATTGACAGATGACTTGATGTGTTATTATTTTATGTAGAC
>JZKD02S2023750.1:387915-398318 GCA_000966675.3 Picea glauca | reverse complement strand
ATTTTTTTTATTGGGAGGGTTCTCTTGGATTTGCACAGGAGAGTTTGAGTTCTGTAGTCGGGAAGGTTTAGTATAGGGGGCACCGGTTTGCTGGAGGTTTTGGGCACGGGGGCCAAGATATCCATATGGTGTCCTGGAGCTAGGAAGTTGTCCTAGTTGGCAGGGTGGAAACTCGGTTTGGGTAGAGTTGGTCTGTGGCTTCAAGCTGGGCAAGGCAGCAGCAGGAAGGTCAACAAGACAAGCGGAAGGTTAGCATCATACCAAGGTATTTTAATTTATGTATTTGTTTTATGCAATTTAAGGAATATGAAGTGTTATAAGGCTGTCCGTAAGCTATTATGTTTATCTCAATAAATTTTATATGTGCTGGTGATTAATTTATTTGTGCAATTGAAATGATTTATATCAAAATTTGTATTTACAGTCACTACAATTTTGCTTGTAGTTTCTTGTTTTTCTTCTTTTCTCTTCTGATAACTTCTATGGCACACATTAATTATTCTCGATAGTTAACTTCTTCTTCTTAAATTTCTTCTTCAACTTATTCATATTCTTCTTATGAGTATTCTTTGTGAGACTCTTTTATTGCCATGAATATAATTCTTCCTGTCTCATTGTCACTCACTTCATCTTCATCTGATGATGAGATGTCTTCTTTGGTGCATAACCTTTTCTTGAAAACTTTCTTTGTATTTCTTTTGCCTTTATATGTGTGTTTTTATTTTATTCATCATTTATCTTTTTCTTATGAGGATATTTTTTAGCAAAATGACCAATACCATCACAATTAAAACAAATTAAAGGAAGCTTACCTCTATACCTACTGTTGGTTCCCTTGCTCAATATTTTGATTAATTTGGCCACTTCTTCATCAACTTTTGATACGTCACTATTGCTACTATATTTTTCTTGTTCCTTTGATCTTTTGGATGCTTTGAAGGTTGTTTCTTTTACATCTAGATTTTCCTGTTCAGTTCTCATTTCATTTGTTGTGAAGATTCCATGAATTTCGTCCATGCTTATTGAATTTAGATCCGATCTTTCTTCTAGTGCTGATATCTTATGGTTAAATATCATAGGAAGAGATCTTAGTACCTTTTGAACAATTATAGATTCTTCGATTTATTCTCTAAATCCTATCATTCCATTCACTCTTTCATCGACTCGTAAGAAGTAGGCTGTAATATTCTCATCTTCCTTCATTTTTATTTGTTTGAACTGACCTCTATAAGTTTGATGCTTTACTTCTTTGACTTTTGTATCTCCTTCATAAATATTTTGAAGCTTGTCCCAAATATCTTTAGAGGATTTACAATGTGAAACTTTGGTTAATACCGTATCACTCAAACCATTTAAAAGTGCATTTTTGGATTTGGAAATATTCTCACCAAATTTTCACTCCTTTGTCATTTGTTGGTGGAACTGCTGGTGTTGTGTATCCATCTACAATTGATTGTCAAACTTGAAATCCATGTGCCTGTATATATGTCTTCATCCTTATTCTCCAAAAAGCATAATTTTGTCCATCAAATTGTGGTATTCAATTTTTATACAAGTTGGTAATCTCCATGATCTACCTTTCAGTGGTTAAACTAATTTATGAAAGAACCTTCTTTGATACCAACTGTTGGATTACTAAGAGGGGGGTGAATTAGTAATAGCGTAATTATAATCATTTTTTTTCAAATAATCCAAGCGTTATATCAATGTAGAATTATTATCCAATAATGAGCAATAAGAAATGAATAATCACACACATACACAGTACACCAGTGTTTTACGTGGAAACCCAAATTGGGAGAAAACCACAGAATATTTTTTATTATATGTCTTGAAGAATTACATTCATTGGAAGCACCAACTTCCTTTGTTTTCTAGCTACAACTAGAAGGAGGCTCCAACCCCCTAGTTTCTCAGGCTACAACCTGAGGGAAGATCCAACTCCCCAATTCTCTGGCTACAACTAGAAGGAGGCTACAACCTCCTATGTTCTCTGGCTACAACTTGAAGGTGGCTACAACCACCTGTCCTTGCCCCATCCAACCACCTTGAAGTACAAGTAGAATGATGGAACCATTGTCACACTATCACTGTGAGATATACCACTATAAACCTATACCAATAAACCTAAAACATGCATCAACCATGCATCAAAATATAATTGAACCTATAATCAATCTGTAATATAAACAAGTGCATCAACCATGAACCAACTTGTACCATAAACAAGTGCATCAACCATGAACCTGTTGGATTACTGAAAGGGTGGGTGAATCAATAATAGCGTAATTATAATCATTTTTCTTCAAATTTTATATCAATGTAGAATTATTATCCAATAATGAGCAGTAAGAAATAAACAATCACACACAGACACAATACACCAGTGTTTTATGTGGAAACCCAAATCGGGAGAAAACCACGGAATGATTTTTCTTATATGTCTTGAATAATTACATTCAGTGAAAGCACCAACTTCCTGTGTTTTCCAGCTACAACTGGAAGGAAGCTCCAACCCCCTGGTTTCTTAGGATACAACCTGAGGGAAGCTCCAACTCCCCAATTCTCTGGCTACAACCAGAAGGAGGCTACAACCCCCAATGTTCTTCGGATACAACTGGAAGGTGGCTACAACCACTTGTACTCGTCCCGTCCTGCAACCTTGAAGTAGAATGATGCAGGAGCATCCCTCACGACAAGCAACCAAAGTGGAAGTAGAAGTCAGCTGGAAGACGTCGAGCGCAAGTTTTCGAATTTTCAAAATTTTCTCTTGGAGTTGATGCGCTGAACATAAATGAGACCATTTATTTTAGGTGCCTTGGAAAGAATGTAATCAGACCTTGAGCCATACGCTCTCGTCTGAGATAGCCAGAGGCATTTATAGTAGTAGTTGCAGGTAGATAGAATTAAATTCTAGATTAGATAGTTCTAGAAGGAAGAGGGAAAACCGACTATAGACACCCTCATTTGTATCATTGTAACATTAACCAGATAGATTATTATCAAGGAAGAGCATAGGATAATAGCAAGGAGTTGTAAAAGACATCCATGTACAGATCGTGAATTAATAGAAGAAGTTGATTCAGACTCATGGCTGTTGTGTTATTCTCCATGTATGTGTGTTAATTGCTCTGAGTATTACTTCCTGTTATGCATTTGTTATGCTACATGTGTGAATGAATTCATGTAGTAAGATAGAAGTCTCAGAGCAGGTGAAGTGAGATACAATTGTTTTCTCTTTGAGCAAGGATTCCTACAAGGAGTGCAGTTGAGTCATCCGCAAGGAGTGCGTTGACAGAAGGCTCAGGAGTTAAAATCTGGTTCTCAAACCTCTCAGAAGTGGAAGTGGATTGTTGAATCTATGCAAGGAGTGCGCAGGCTGGAGAAGAAGTCTCAGTTGTAAATCTGGGCAAAGGAGAATTGAAGACTGTTGCTGCAGGAGTGCGCAGAGTCTGAAGGATTCAAGACTTGGAAATTGTTGAATGACTTCCACAAGGAGTGCGCTCAAGTTCCTCTGAAGAATCAGAGTGGAAAAAGCTCAGGAGGTATAGCACATTCATGATATCATTATCGAAGACTGCAAAGGAGGATTCTGTGCCAAGAAGTCCTTAAGAAAGGAGAAAAGGAATCGATGGTCAAGATCTCGTAGAGGAGGTCGACAGGATCCCGTCAGTCATTGGATTTATTGAAGATGTGGAGAGGTTACAGTTGCGCTAGGAGTTCAAGCTCCAGGAGTCGCGAACCACTGGATCGTGGACTAGTCACCCGCCAGCCGTTAGATCCCGGAAAGTTGCACAGGATTTAAGCCCCAACGAGCAGAGGAGGAGTCATCGGGATATTGGCGACATTGGGGTTTCATAAGGACACGTGGCAAGGAGTCAGGGAGCGTCGGGGTTTATTCCATCGAGATATCGGAGTTTCAGAGGACGTAGAAATCTCGCATCAAGGAATCGCGATCCGCGATTTCTCGACGAGCGCTTTGGACCATTCATTAGCGAGGACACATGGTGGAATATCCTGGCAAGTCAGTGTTTGGAGGCATTGGGGTTTCCAGAGTTGAGAAACTCTTGCAAACTAAAATCGCGATCGATGATTTCCCGACACGGTCGGAGCCGTTGATCTGAAGGACACGTGTCTGAGGATCCTGAAGGGTTGGAGTTCGGTGTTTCGGGGTTTCCACATACAAGGAAATTGTTGCAATTGAAATCGCGATTTCATAATACCCGATAGAGTAGAGAACAGGTGTCAAGCTGTTGGAGTTTGGGGTTTGAAAGGTCCCGTGAACATCGACCATGGAAATCGCGAAAACCCGACACGCGATTTCCCAACAAGGTTAACATCTGAAGTGGAGGACAGGTGGCATCGGAGTTCGGGAATCGGGGATACGAGAGGTAAGTAACTTATGACATCGTAAGTTCCGATTTCCCGATAAGGAATTTCCCGATAGGAGACGAGGAAGGTGTGACGTGGATATTTCATCGGGGTTCGGGGATTTATAAGGCCCAATCCCATGAGTTCAGGATTCGCGATCACGCGAAGGCCGATTTCCCGATAGGAGGAAGGGGGATCATAAGGAGAATATTTTGTGGGTGTAGAAAAGTCCCGATAAGGGATTTGAAGAACAAATTTTGTTCTTTGGGTCTAGGGAAGAGAAGGTCCTGGTGAGAGAAGACGTGCCCTAGGTGGTGCATTTGCGTCAAGTGGTATCAGAGCATAAAAAAATTCTCTGTTTTCTATAGCAGAGAAGAAAAGGATAATTCACCATGCCGCCAAGGAGAAGAGGTAGACAATCACCCAATCCAGAGGAGGAAAGGGAATTGTCCAGAGAAAGAGAAATGTCCAGAGACAGAGGGAGGCAAGGACAAAATCCAGACATGGAAATAAGAATGCGAAATCTTCGTGCCAGAATGGAGGACATGGAGATAAGAGAAAGGCGAAGAGCTGATGCAGGAGATATCAGTGAATCTAAGGATGAAGGTGATGTTGAACATGAAGAAGAAGAGACCCCAGCAAAAGATGCAGCTAATGAGCGTTTAATTAAGGCTATCGCTCGGATGAGTTCAAAAATAAAGATGGACATTCCAGCTTATGAAGGGAGTCTGGATGGAGAAGAGCTGCTAGACTGGATTAGAGCTCTTGACACTTAATTCGATTATGAAGATATCGAAGATGATAAGAAGGTCAGACATGTTGTCACAAGACTAAAAGGACATGAAGCATTGTCATGGGATGAACTGCAAGCTGGCAGGCATTGCCAAGGCAAGCAGAAAATTAAGAGTTGGGACAGGATGATTGCAAAGATGAAGGCAAAATTCATTCCCAGGGACTATCAAATTTCTCTGTTCAGGAGGATGCAGAACCTGAGACAGAAGATGATGACGGTGAAAGAGTACACCGAAGAATTTTACAGGTTGAATATTAGAGAAGGTCATCGTGAAAGCAGTGACGAAAAGGTGGCCAGGTATATGAATGGCCTGAGATATGAAATTTAGGATGAGCTAAATTTGGCGACCATCCGAACTGTGGAGGATGCTTACCAATTGGCTCTGAAAGCTAAGGAGAAGCTGAGCCGTAAACAAAGTCAGAGGGGTCGAGGCAGAAGTCAGCCCAGAGGCAAGGCAGTCTCCCAGGAAAGGAGCCAGAAGTCCAAGGAGGAATGGAAGAAACCTCAAGGAAAGACAGAAAGAGGTGGAACCTCAGAGAGAAGGCCATATGCTGAACAAAGGGAACAACATACTGAGCCAAGAGGAGGATATGCTGATAATAATAGATTTCCTTGTACCAGAGGTAGAGGAAGAGGAAGAGGTGGAGTCATCACATGTTACACATGTGGAAAAGTTGGACACAAGTCATTTGACTGTCCAGATAGGAAGAAGGATGGAGGAGAGACTCATATCGCCGAGGCACAGAGGCGAGATGTTGAGGCAGAGTACGCTGAAGGAGGAAGATCGCTGGTGATGCAAAAAGTCGTTTTGACACCAGAGAAGGAAATGGAGAACTCATCACGGAGGAATAGTCTTTTTAGGACTGCTTTCAAGACTAAAGGTTGGGCATGCAAGGTCATCGTGGATAGCGGAAGCACAGACAATCTCGTTTCAACCGAGATGGTGGAGAGGTTGGAGTTGGAGACAACCGATCACCCGAATCCATACAAAGGTTCATGGCTACAGAAGGGACATCAGGTAAATGTCACCAAATAGTGCTTAGTTGACATTAAAATAGGAGGATATAATGATAGGATTTTATGTGATGTTTTTCCTATGGATGTCTGTCATTTATTGCTGGGTAGACCATGGAAATATGATAGAAATGTGATCCATGATGGGAGAAAGAATGCATATACCCTGGAGAGGAATGGGAGGACCCATATGTTGTGTCCACTTGAAGACAAAGAGGTGAAGCCGGAGGTAAACAACATAGTACTTCTCATAAGTGGGAAGGAACTTCTTACAGAAGTTAAGAAGAAGGAGGATCAGAAAACCGAGAATTGTTCTGACGAGCACAAGAGTGGACGATTTGCCCGGAGAAGTTCAGGAACTGCTGGAAGAGTTCGTTGATATTCTAGTGGACGAACTACCTTGTTCGTTACCACCGATGAGGAGCATGAGCCATCACATTGATCTCATACCAGGAGCTAGTTTACCAAACAAATCCATGTACAGATTGACGCCGCAGGAGAACGAAGAAGTTAAAAGACAGGTCCAGGAGTTGTTGGACAAAGGCTTGGTCAGGGAAAGTTTGAGTCAGTGTGTTGTTCCAACAGTACTCAGTCCGAAGAAAGATGGAGGCTAGAGGATGTGCACTGATTTGAGAGCCATCAACAAGATAACTATCAGGTATAGATTCCCATTGCCAAGAATGGATGATTTGATGGATTGCTTAAGTGGAGCAAATTTTTTTTCAAAGATAGATTTGAACAGTGGATATCATCAGATTCGTATGAGAGAAGGTGATGAATGGAAAACAACATTCAAGACAAACGAAGGTTTGTACGAATGGCTTGTCATGCTGTTTGGCTTGACGAATGCACCGAGTACCTTTATGAGGTCGATGAATGAAGTCCTGAAGGAGTTCATCGGAAAATTTGTCATCGTGTATTTGGATGACATATTGGTTTTTAGCAAGACAAAGGCTGAATACTTGAAGCATTTGGCTATTGTGATGAAGAGATTACAGCAAGAGAAGTTGTTGATAAATATGAAGAAGTCCTCATTCATGAAGACAGAGCTCGTTTATTTGGGATTTGTTATATCTGCAAATGAACTAAGAATGGATCCAGATAAGGTGGAGGTAATCAAGAATTGGCCATCACCAAGAAATGTATTTGAGGTGAGGAGTTTTCATGGACTGGCTAGTTTCTACCGAAAATTCATCAGGAATTTCAGTGGAATTAATGCAGCAATGATGGATATAGTGAAGAAAAGACATAAATCTTTTCACTGGACGGAAGAGGCTAAGAAGAGTTTCAATTTGTTGAAACGAAAGACTACAGAGAAACCAATTCTGGTGTTGCCAGATTTTCAGAAAACATTTCAGGTAAAATGTGATGCAAGTGGGTTTGCAATTGGAGCAGTCTTGAGCCAGGAAGATAGGCCAATTGCATATTTCAGCGAGAAGCTGAATGAAGCGAAGGAGAAATTCTCCACATATGATAAAGAGTTCTATGCAGTCATACATGCATTGAAGAAATGGATGCACTATTTGATTCCGAAGGAATTTGTTTTATTTAGTGATAACCATGCTTTACAATATGTGACTCAACAAGAAAAGTTGAATTAGAGGCATGTTAAGTGGGTCGAATACATGCAAAATTTCACTTTTGTAATAAAGCACATTTCTGGTACTGCTAACAAAGTTGTTGATGCTTTGAGCAGGAAAAGTTTGTTGTTGCAGGAGTTCAAAGTCAGGATGTTAGGCTTTAATGATATGAAGGACATGTATGCAGATGATTCAGACTTCAAGGAAGCTTATGAAGCAGCTGAGAATCCAGTTCTCAGAGACAGGAGTCAATGGATAGAGTATGTGATCCAGGATGGATTGTTGTTCAAAGGCAATCAACTGTGTATTCTGAATTGCTCCATGAGAGAGAACTTGTTGAAGGAGAAGCACAGTGGGGGATTGGTAGGACATTTTGGCCATGATAAGACATTTGCAAAGCTAAGCGAGTCATACTTTTGGCCAGGGATGTGGTCAGAAGTCAAGAAATTTGTGGACAGATGCAGGATTTGCCAGCATTCAAAGGGAAGGAAGCAGAATCCAGGTTTTTATCAACCCTTGCCCATACCAGAGAGGCCATGGGACGAAATTAGCATGGATTTTGTGTTGGGATTGCCGAGGACACAAGGGGGTGTTGATTCAATCTTTGTGGTAGTAGACAGGTTTTCTAAAATGGCGCATTTTATCCCATTCCAGAAGACCAGCGATGCGACTCAAATCGCAAATCTATTTTTCAAGGAGATTGTTCGACTCCATGGATTGCCGAAGAGCATAGTCTGAGACAGGGACACAAAATTCATAGGGAATTTCTAGAGAACATTGTGGAAGAAGCTCGGAACTAATTTGATGTTTAGCTCTACTTATCATCCTCAGATGGATGGATAAACAAAAGTGATCAACAGAAGTCTGGGAGATTTGTTGAGGAGCTTGGTGACAGAGCACCATAGCAGCTGGGATACCATATTACAACAAGCAGAGTTTGCTTACAATGATTCAGTGAACAGGAGCATAAGAAAAAGTCCATTTCAGATTGTGTATGGAATGCAGCCAAGAGGAGTTTTTGAATTGAGGGATTCAGAACAGACTGATACTAGTAGTGCTAGTGTAGGAGAATTCACTGAAGCAATGAAGGAGCTTCACAGTCAGGTGAAAGAGAGACTATTGAAGTCAAGTCAGGAGTACAAGTGCAGAGTAGATCAACATCGGAGACAACTTCAGTTTGAATTTGGTGATATAGTTCTGGCACATTTGAGGAAAGAAAGGTTCCCAAGAGGAACATACAACAAGCTGAAGATGAAGAAAATTGGGCCATGTAAGGTCTTGAAGAAATTCGGAGAAAACGCTTATGAAATCGAGTTACCAGATGACATTGGAATATCTTCGATATTTAATGTTTCGGATCTATATCCATATAAAGCTGATGAAGCAGGAGACGAAAATGATGAATAGCCAGAGATCCAGTGGCAGAAACAGATGCCAGTTGTAGACAAGCCACAGATGGAGCAGATATTGAACAAATGAGTGGGCAAGAAAACCAGGAGGAAAGAATATTTTGAATATTTGGTTAAGTGGAAGGGTCATCCAGTTGAAGACGCCAGCTGGGAGACAGAAGCAGAGATTCAAAAGCATGGACATACCGTGTAAGAGCTCATGGACAGGAGCCCATGCAAATTTTCAAGCGAGGGAGCATGATGCAGGAGCATCCCTCACGACAAGCAACCAACGTGGAAGCGGAAGTCAACTGGAAGACGTCCAGCGCAAGTTTTTGAATTTTCAAAATTTTCCCTTGGAGTTGACGCGCTGAACATAAATGAGACCATTTATTTTAGGCGCCTTGGAAAGAATGTAATCAGACCTCAAGCCATACGCTCTCATTTGAGATAGCCAGAGGCATTTATAGTAGTAGTTGGAGGTAGATAGAATTAAATTCTAGATTAGATAGTTCTAGAAGGAAGAGGGAAAACCGACTATAGACACCCTCATTTGTATCATTGTAACATTAACCAGATAGATTATTATCAAGGAAGAGCATAGGAGAATAGCAAGCAGTTGTAAAAGACATCCATGTACAGATCGTGAATTAATAGAAGAAGTTGATTCAGACTCATGGCTGTTGTGTTATTCTCCATGTATGTGTGTTAATTGCTCTGAGTATTACTTCCTGTTATGCATTTGTTATGCTGCATGTGTGAATGACTTCATGTAGTAAGATAGAAGTCTGAGATCAGGTGAAGTGAGATACAGTTGTTTTCTCTTTGAGCAAGGATTCCTGCAAGGAGTGCAGTTGAGTCCTCCGCAAGGAGTGCATTGACAGAAGGCTCAGGAGTTAAACTCTGGTTCTCAAACCTCTCAGAAGTGGAAGTGGATTGTTGAAGCCGTGCAAGGAGTGCGTAGGCTGGAGAAGAAGTCTCAGTTGTAAATCTGGGCAAAGGAGAATTGAAGACTATTGCTGCAGGAGTGCGCAAAGTCTGAAGGATTCAACACTTGGAAATTGTTGAATGACTGCCGCAAGGAGTGTGCGCAAGTTCCTCTGAAGAATCAGAGTGGAAAAAGATCAGGAGGTATAACACCTTCATGATATCATTATCGAAGACTGCAAAGGAGGATTTCGTGCCAAGAAGTCCTTAAGAAAGGAGAAAAGGAATCGACGGTCAAGATCTCGTAGAGGAGGTCGACATGATCCCGTC
>JZKD02S2023750.1:359399-371665 GCA_000966675.3 Picea glauca | reverse complement strand
CTCATAAATTCACTTTATTATTTACCTTCTAAAATATCTTAAACCACTTTGACTACTTTGACCTTTTGGGGCTTCTAGATGACATAAGAGGGTCCTCCAACTTCGTAAGGCCATAGATCTCAAACCATGAGGAGTTATGTGACATTCCACATACCACCAGAAATGGAATTACATGTAACATCCATATAAAATAGTATTACCTTAAAATATATCAAAACTCATACCATTATCCATCAAACAAACTTGTGTTCATTACCCAAACCTGGGTTTTCCAACTTCTCATGGCCATAACTCTCTAACCGTGAGGAGTTATGTGAAGTTCCACATACCATTGAAAATGACATGAGAAGCACTATCCATATAGAATAGTTTCAATGAAAAATTTACTAACCTTCATCTCATAATTCCACAAATAAGAATGGGTTCTCTAACCATACTTCTAGGATAACTCTATCCACAAAGCGTCTTCCCGTGAGGGTTTTCACCATAAGGATACCACTTTGGAGTTCATCCATTTCTACTTATTATCAACCATGACAAGACAATAACAAGTCATATTTATATCAAACAATATTGGGTCTATTACCCAACCTTTTTGCTATGGGGGTTTCTTCAAGGGTTGACATCAATGGCAATCAACCTTAATGAACATCCCCAATACCCAACATATAAATCTATTGAAATATTTATAGAAAAAATATATATATAAACGTACCAATATTCACAATTGTTTACAATGAAATAAAATGTTTCCTTGATCCATTTGAAGTGAGCTGAATTCTCCATTGGTTAACCATAAACCTACACTGACAAATCCACAATATGTAGAGGACATAATCAAAATATTATACATACCTAAATGGTGATTTTTCAATTTATCAATCAAACATAACAATTCATAAAACATTAAACATAACTAGAATTGATGGCTATATAAGCTATGAGGACATTTGTTCGAAAAATGACCAATACCATCACAATTAAAACAAATTAAAGGAAGCTTACCTCTATACCTACCAGTTGACGGGCGAAAATGACTGCTCATCAACTGGAAGAACGGGTCCAGTCCGAGGTTGTCTAATTAACCCAAGTTGTTTGGATTGACTCACTCTGACGGGTTTAATGGCTCTATTGGCCAATCTAAAGTCCTAAAAGAAACAAATAAATCAATAAAAGAAACAAAATAACTCACTAATTACTAATTATTGATATATATATATATATATATATATATATATATATATATATATATATATGTACATATAAATATACACATAATATTTACACACATAACTGTTTGTCTAACTTATATACATGTTATACAATTTATGAGTTTTAATCTGAACTCACAAGAATCAATGTAAAAATAGCTCTTTTGATGAAAGCAGATAAAGAAAGTGTAATAAACTATTTCTTTTTGGTTTGTTTTTAATCTCTATGCATCTGTAAAATCAAAATCAAGCTAATATAGAAACAGAATATGTTAATAGTGAAAACCAAACCATATGTAAGAGTTTCTATATTAAACAAGCAAATAAAAGGAACAAACTAACCTATTTATCACTTGAAGAGTATGCATCTGACGTTTGTATGCTCATGAATCGTCCATCCAATATGTGCATGAGATAAATCTGTAGTGCACTTTCACGTTGTTTGGAATAAACGCAAAACAATATATTGATTGTTGTATTTAAATAATAAAATGATAGGATGCAAAATAATAACTGTGATATATGAGACTACAAGTAATAACACATAAGATAAATCTGATAGTTACAGCTTCCTTTTAATAACTCAAGAAGATTAAGATAAACCTTATCATACAAATTGAATGATCATTCACTATTTTCATATAACGGAAGCATAAAATTATGAACCGTAAAAGAGAAATTATCTCGATGACATAATAATCAGTGAAGACAAAAGATATCAACAGTCATCAAATTACCAAGATAAACAAACTATAGACAACAACAATATTTACAGATAGCTAAAGCAGAAATGTAAACATATATTATGTCCAAATTCGAGTATAAACTGTTCACAACTAGCCCCAGGCCAAGATGTCCCTATTACAAAAACAATAATGGGTTTTTAAAGCCTTCAAAAAGGTAACTATCTCCTCTTCTGAGATCAGATTTTGATTACAAAAATAAAAGGGGGATATAACTACCCTGATCATGCTGAATCTTCTAAAGCTCAAAAAGTTTATTTCTGTTTATACAAAAATGTATCATAGATATGGCTAACAAGTCTCAAAAATGGCTCAGATCACTTGGTAACCATGAAATCCTGGATATCCTGAAAAGAAATGAAAAAATAGAGAGATTTAGATATATATTTAATCACTAATTTGCAAATTTTGAATTTAGAATAACTGGATACAGAATCTGTTGATTCTGTAGCTAGTTATTTTAGTAAATGAAATCCAATTTTATTGTAAGAAGAGCAATAAAATTTTAATAAATAATCCTATTTTGAGATAAAAAGAATCATACCTTTAACTGCATAATCAAATCGTATTAGATAACCTTGGAATTTACTATTTCTATTGCAGCCTCAACATTTTTAAATATTACATTGTCTGTAGTCCTCATACATTTCTCTTTTCCTTGAATGACAGACTCAAGCCTATGGTTTTCATTCATTAAGGCATCGATCTGATCAATGAGAGCTTTAACCTGTGACTGTAGGATATGTATATCGGTATAGAATCTATCAATCCAAGATAGGCAAACTTCACACTTCGACTGTGCGATGGTCCCTTGGGAATAATCATAATTGTGAACCAGGGAATTTCCAACATGGACTGTAAATTTATTACCCAATTTAATACTAGGAAACCCTTCGATATGTTTCAGACAAGGTGGTAAATTGTCAAGGAATTTGTAAGGCTAATCGAGAAGTGGTTGGGACGAAAGAGGGTCTTCCTCAGCGAGAAATATGTCAATTTTGGAATCCGAACTCTCATGGATCTCAATCATCTTAATCGATCTAGCATGAGGGTTCGACTTGTTTCGGAGCTTCCTCGAAATTAACCTTCCGGCACTCTTATTTTTAAAATTTAAATCAACATCACTTTTAGACATCTTGCCTATAGGTTTATTTGAATTTTTAACAGTCATTAAGATGTGTAGCTTGCCCATGGGGCTGCTCAGTAACCTTTAGGTCGGGTTCAGGGTTTTTGTAGGTGGCCGCAACACATGCTTGGGTAGGTGTGAGGGGCATTGTAGGATAGACTAGGGCTTCTGCAACCACAAGTTTGTCGACCTCTTTCATATTGGGGTTGGAAAAACTGTTTCTGGTTAAAAATGAATCCCAACTATCATTCTGCAACTTCAATTGATGTACAAGCATCATTTTAATTAAGTCGTGATGAAAAAGGATCGAATCTAAGCGTTTCTTTTTATATCTTTTGGCCATTTTGTAAAGGATCCTCCATAAATAATAAGGCACATTTAAAGGAAACCCTATGAAGTGCATGACAAGACGCAAGTGATACAGAAACACAAAGCTGAAACAACCCTCACAAGTAACAAACTGTTTCAATACTACAAAGGAGGACAGTTTTTTTCTTGAACCTTCTGCGATAACTGCAGAGATGGAAGAAGAACATGTGGTGGAAGAATTGCTTCCCTATAGTAAACGGGGAAAAAGGGGTAATTACCAACAGAAAATTTAGGAGTTACCCTATCAGCCCAGATTGCATTGAATAGTGCATTATGCCAGGTTTTGTGATTTTCGGAGATCGTTCTTTTGATGATCTTGATCAAGTTTTTATTAGTTGATTCTGCCAAACCATTTCCTTGGGGGTAATAGATGGTAGAATACTTAAGTTTTATTCCTTTTTGATGGCGTGATGCTCCTACATACCCCGCAGGGTCTCTGTGCCTGACCTCCCAATCTTTAAGGATCAATCAAAAGTCCCCTTCTACTGATCCGAAGTATCTCCTTGGATTCCCTCGGGAATCTCTCTGAAAAATCGATCCACAGGTCCCCCTTTCTCCCACACGGTCTTCTTCAACTGACCACGCTCTTCCCCGACTTAATCTCAGGTTTCGGGGTTTCGCGCTTTCTGCTTTCAAGAGTTCTTTACCTCTTGAGTCCCCGATCACTGATGAGCTCTCTGCCCGGACTTAGCCCCTCCTGGCTATGCCCTCTGGTCTATATGACCACTATCATAAGACCGCAGCCTTATATCCTCCTATCGGGGTTTCGAGCATCGCAATGTCGAAATGCACAAACAATTTGTCCTCGGAACCCCCGATATCCCGATATGACGTCAGCTTCCGCTAGTCCCCTGGGCTAGACCTTTGGGTCCATACGACCTCCCTCTATATGACCACAGTCATACCACCTATCGGGGCTTTGGGGTTTCTAATGCCAAAATGCATTGGCCCATGGGATTTCCGATTCCTCGAATCCCGACTCTCTGCTACGCTGACAGCTGGCTCCCACACAACGAAGCTTCCCTCCTTCTCCAACATGTTGACAGTTGGCTCCCACAATGTCCCTTCCCTCCTTTCGGAGTTTCGAGCTTCGCGATTCCAAGATGCATAAACACCTTGTCACCAAGATCCCCGATATCCCGATGAAAAAAACGTCGATAGACGACTTCCATGTCGGGACTTTCCCTGATGGCTCTAATTTTTTCCACGCGTCCTCTCCAGATGGGCAGCCCTGAATAACTCTCAAGATTTCAAGACTTCTGATGTCTCCACAAATGGATGGCTCAGACTATATCGGGGTTTTCCAAGTGGACTTACCTGATCTCTTGTCCATGGGAATGTCGATATCTCGACTCCCGATGCCTCGATCTCCGCCACGTGTCACCACAAACGGACGGTCCAGATCTTCCTGGTGTTTCAAGAATTGAAGTGTCTCGACTTTCTTGTCCTTGTGAGTCCCGATATGCCGATGGCTAAAGTTCCGATGGTAAACCTCGTGCAGCTCCTGTATGATCCGACGGCTGACGGGTATCTTCTCAAGATATGACGGCCTAGATCCGTTCTCCTGCACACTTACTCCAGAGGATAAACTCTGAGCATCTTCTCTCGATCCAACGGCTGACGGGATTCTGTGTGAACATCTGATGGTCCACGATCTCCTCTTCTATGTGCTTCTCCTGACGCCTTCCTGGACGTGAAAAACCAATGATCCAGATCTTCTTCTCTGCCGATCCGACGGCTGTTGTGCTCCCTCCTGAGATTCCATACTTTCTTCCCAACCTTGGGAGAAATTTCGAATCTCCAAAGGCCTCAACCTTTGTCTTCTTGGTTCTCTACGAACTCCTTGACTCTGAGCTTCGTCGCGCGTATGAAAACATTGTTCCTCCTGAGCTTTGATTCAACTCCTTGAAGGATTTTTTCAACTTCTGCACTACTGCAGAGTCTTCTCATGCACACACTGTGTTGTCTCTCCTGAGCTTCTTAACACTCAGACCCCTAAGGGATTTTTGTCTTTCTCCCTTCTCCCTCAGATGGAGAATGGTTAGATGCCCTCCTGGAAATATCCTTCTACTCCAGCAGCCTCCTGCTGAGCCTTTCAGGGTGTTCAACAACCCTGTGAAGATCCTTCAGTGGATTCTTCCTCTGAATTCTAGAACTCAAAAGAGTTCTCTTCTCTTGTGTCGTCTGTACACTTACTCGATGCCCACCTGGCAGAGTATCTTCCTTTCACAGAACGTTCAATAGTTTTGTCTCCCCTATGCACTTATGCGCTTGCTCAATGCCCACCTGGAAGAGCTCTCAGAATCCTCAGTGATTATGTCTCTTCTTCCTGAACTCATAGCAAAGTTCTTCTTTATCACTCTATGCCTGTGCTCAATGCCCACTTGGCAGAGCTCTACAAAACTCTTCAGAGCTTATGTCTGCAATTGTGTCTTCTCTCACACAGCCTTTCCTCCAAGGTGTTCAACAACCTTGAGGTATTCCCTGAGTTGTTGATTCCAGCTCTTGTGCCTCAGCACGTCTTTGTCTGAACCCACGAAATTCAGAAGTGCAACCTCTGTGCATGGCTATCAGAACCCGCAGCGTTCTGTCACACCCTCCTGGTGTGAAGCCTCAAAGACCTTCACCTGAAATCAAAAACAACTCCTGCAAATGCAAACCCATAATATACATCTACAACATATGAAGAACACTCACAGACATCCACATAACACAGAATATTGCAGGAAAAACTGCTCTTTGTATTAAAATGGCAAATGCCTGTAATTACAATGTGTTCTCGAGCTCTCTCTAGCTCTTCTCTTCTTCTCTCTATTCGCGGATCCTCACACACTAACTACCAAAGAGATACAATAGATTTTTTACATGAGGGGGCTCTTCGAGCGCTTCCCTCCAACCTACCTACCCTATTCAATTGCATTGAATGGACTATCCAGTCCAGAATCGGATCTAGATCTCATCCATTACACACATTAATGGCCGATCTTATCTACAGCCTGCACAAAGGCATGGTTTCCCAGCTCAACAGCTTAAACATTAAAGTTACATTGAATTCAGATTTAAATGAGGTTGCGCCTCTCTCTTAGCGTGCAATTTGAATTTGCGGACGTAGCTGGTTGGTTGGTTGGCTGACGTGGAGAGATGCTCCTGCATCACTTTTTCTAGAGCAAAGGCACTCATTTCAAGAGATGAAAAATAGGAAGCATTATCGAACACTAGACATTCAGGAATACTAAAACGAGTGATTATGCTCGAATTTAGAAAGATATTACTTGACTGGTGTTTACCACTTTTAATGGTGTAGCCTCGGACCATCTAGTGAAATAGTGTGTCGTTGTTATGATGTATTTATGTTGTTGTGAGGAGGTGGGTTTGATTGGGACTATAATGTCAAGGCCCCATTGCTGAAAAGGGGAGTCTACTGAGACAGATTGAAGTGGGAATGTTGACTTCTGTACTTGTCCAAAATCCTTTTGATAGATTACACACTTGCGGCATAACGCATGGGCATCTTTGAAAAGAGTAGGCTAGTAATACTCTGCCCTTAATACTTTGTGGGTAGTGGTGTCTCCATCGAAATGCCGACCAGCTTCCCCTGCATGTAATTCTAATAAGACTTTATCTGCTTCATATTTTTCCAGACAACGCATAAGTATTCCATCGAAATTTTGGCGAAACAATATACCATTTACAAGATGGAAAGAAGCAGATTTTGATCTCAGCACTCTCCTCTTTTTTGGATCAAGGTGACGGGGAGCTGATCTGTGTATTAGATAAAACTTGATGTCATCATATACCAAGGACTAGTAAGATTTTGCACACAACAGATTTGATTTTGATTGTGTTGATCTTGAATTAACATATCAGTTTTATTTTCTTGTCCTATAGATGAATCAACAACCAATTTACATAAACCTTGGCCTCTAACAATTTTTTCTGGAGTGATTTCGAGGTCATATTCTTGTAAGGATGTGACCCAGTTTGCCCTTTTTTCACCCAGTTCTTTCTGTACTAAAAATTTATGACAACAACGTACAGGACAATGATTTTCGTCCTAGATTTCAGTAGATAAGATCAAAAGTGTTTTACTTCTTTAAAAATAGCATAAGCCTCCTGATCTACTGCTGGGTAATTAAGTTCTTCCCCCTTAAAGGCTGAGCTCATAAAGACAATAGGAACTTCGTTGTTTTCAACATTCTTTTGGGTTAGCACAACGGTATAAGACAGATCAGAGGAAAACATGTAGAGAGTGAAATCTCGTGAAAAGTCAGGGCTCATTAGGGATGGAGCCTCTACTATGGCCTTTTTTGTTGAATTGAAAGCTTAGCTTTCTACAGGTCCCCAATGGTACTGCACATCCTTTTTTATGAAGTTTTGTAATGGCCTGACCATTTCTGAAAAACTCGGGACAAACCTTCTAACAAAATTTATCTGACCTAAGAAAGATTGCATAGACTTTTTGGAAGAAGGAGGGGGGGAGTTTTGAAATGGCTTGATTCCTTTTAGGATCAATGATCATCCCTTCATTGGATATAATGAAACCAAGCAACTTACCTTGTTTCACTGTAAAGACATATTTTTTGGGGTTTAAAGAGATGTCGTACTTACGACATCGCTGTAGAACAGATCTTAGATGAGCTAAATGATCTCCTTTATTCTTTGAGAAGACAGTGACATCATCTAGATAGACTACTACAGATTGATTGATAAGACCGTAGAAAGCCATATCCATCGCTCTCTGAAAAGTGGCACCAACATTTATAAGACCGAAGGGCATCTTTCTATTAGCATAGGTACCCCATGGAGTATGAAAAGTGGTTTTCAACTGGTTTGGGGGGGACATAAGGACTTGGTTATACCCTGAAAAACCATCCAGCAGTGATAATCTTTCAGAACCAAATACCTATTGGAGAATTTGTTTCATGGGAGGAACAGGGTAGTTGTCTTTATCACATGTTCGGTTCAAATTTCAGAAATCGACACATAGTCGAATTTCACCACATTTTTTTCTTACAGGGACAATATTAGAGGCCCACTTTGTATGTCTTACCGAGAAGGTTATCTTAACATTCAAAATTTTGTTTAGTTCTTTCTTGACCGTCGGTTCAAGTATTGGGTGCGTCTTTCTTAACTTCTGTTGAAAAGGTTGATTCTGGGGTTTCATGGGAATAATGTGTTGTATGATGTTAGGATCAAAGGTTTTTAGATCGTCATATGTCCAAACAAAGACATCCTTAAATTCCTTAAACAACTTAATAAATGATGAATTTTCTTTCTCAGAACATCCCATTCCCAAATTGATGCATTGTGGGTTATCTTTAGTTCCTAGGTTCACCTTTTCATGGGTCAAGGAAGAACTATTCATTTTACAATTCACTAATTTTTTGAATTTATCATGCAAATCATAAACCTTTTCTAATCTTACCACAGATTTTGAGATAGAATTTACCAAATCTGATGTTGATTCCAGAGATCTTGGGTCCGATATTACTGTAAAATGGCAAAGGTCTTCGTCATGGGTACCTTCATCGATAACTACACCTTAGAAAGTATCTTCCATGTGTAGAAAACTGATGATCTGTTGATCGTCATCGAAAACTCTCCAATTAGTGATGTTGTCTAGGACGGATGGTCTGAACAACAAATCAACCAAAAATGCATTTGGAGAAAGGCCTTCTGCAGGAAAAAGTTTAGAGGCGACGTTAGCTAACAAATCAGCCTCAAAATTATTCAATCTTGGAATAGAATTAATGTTAAACGCATAAAATTTGTTCATTAAATTCCATACCTCAGTTTGATAGCTTTTCAGGTGTGGAGATAGGCAATGAATAGAATTTCCTACCTGTCTAACCACAATTTCTTCATAAAAAATAACTGTTAAATTATGAACTCTCAAATTTGGTGCCTTTCTGAGACCTTGCAGGAGTGCCTCGTATTCAGCCGTATTATTTGTGCATTCAAATGCATTCAAATTCTAACCGGCAAGCGATCAAAGTCTCATTGCCTGCTAGATCAATGAGAACACATCCTATGTCGGTTCCTTTCTTAGATTTAGATCCATCGAACTAAAGAGACCATATATGATTTTCATCAGGTGTATGTGACACCTTAAAGAGGGTTGTTGATTGTGTGCACATCATGAGTTCAGACTGTTGTTCCGGATCAGTAATGGTAGAATTTTTAGCCATGAAATTGCCGAAAAAAGTGTTCATCCCCTGCATTTCAGGTGAATTGGCCGAAGCAGTGAATGGTTCATTAGGATCACTTAAATCAGTTACCGTAATATTAAGATAACGCTTACGATTGATCTTGATTATGTTAGGCTTTCCATTCTCTGACAGCCACAAGTGGGACCAATCTGTCGCAAAGTAACCATGTAGCTGTTTGGACCAATCCCTACTTAAAAATAAGCCATATACTTCAGGGATATCAATGACAATAATATCAATAATCTTGTGGATTTTAGGATTAGATGATAATCTGATAAGTACATTTTTTAATTCGCCTATTACCTTAACACTGGTCTGATCAATATCAATAATTTTCAAACTGGAAGGTTGAACTTGAGCATTGATTTTTTGGTAGATAGACCAAGGCATTACGTTTGACAATGCACCAGAATCTACCATACAATTATGTACATTCCTATTGAAAATTTCAAAAGTCAACAAAAAGGGTGGGACATTTATGTGAGTATTAACAATAGAAGTTTGTTGGTTTTTAGTCGTAGTCCCTGGAACTATTTACAGTAAGGTCTCTTTTATCAGAGGACTCTAGTGTCATTTTAACAGAGACCTTTTAAGGTGTTTTGGGGCCATTTTCTACAAATTTTTTGTTGTTCAGATTGTTGTTTTTGTTGTTTTTTGCATTATTCTGAAGCATCTTTTACATAAGAAAAGGAAATTTCAATAATTCATAAACATAAATATTAGCTCTAAGTTTTTTGAGATCCTCGATCAAATCATATTCTAAACTTGGAGCTGCTGAATTCTGTTTAGTTTCAATTAGTTTAGACTGGTTTTGAGGTGCATTAATTCCAATTTCATAAGAGCATTTATTCATTGTTTTACTTCTGGTATTGTAAGGATGCACTGTTTTGAAATTGGCTTGAAAGATACTATCTGAAAAATGCCCGAAAATGTTGGTAGAGGATTCGTCTTCTTCCACTATTTCTTGTTCAACCATGTCTTCGGGAATCTTGGGAGGAACTAAGTTATCATGTGCCTCCAGAATTGTCTAGATAACATACTGTAGGCTTTCTAGGTTTAGGCCTTCAGAATTTGAGTTAGGCCGGTTTGTGGGAAAAGGATTTCTGAAAGGGGTTTTGTAAGGCCCTTTTCTTGAAGAAGCTTCTTCGGTTGATCCCCTTAAATCTATAACTTGATTTGACAACTTCTGAACAACCTTGTGTAAACTTTCAAGATCTGAACCGTATGATTGAGTTTTGGTTTCGGGAGGTCTAGGAAGAATTTCCATTTTCTTCTTGGAAGATGAACTAATCTCTGCCTCGTTACAGATATTGTCATTTAGGCTGAGAATATATTTCTCAATTTGGCTCGCCTTCTCGAAGGCTTCCAATAATGTTGCTTTCTTAGACCTTTTTACCCAGATTTCTATGTTTTGGTGTAGGTATTTCATGTAGTATGCGACGATAAGATTTTCAGCAGGCATTGAATCTATGGGGATTCAATTCTTTAATGTTAGAAACCTTTGATTAAAGTCTTTTATTTTTTCTTTGGGGTTCATCTTTAAACTAGAGAGTTCGATGACTAAGACTTCGAGAGATTTGTCATCTTAGAATTTCTCAAGGAAACAAGATTTGAATCTATCCCAAGATACTATGGTGTGGGGTTGTTGGGAAAAATACTAGGTAGAGGCATTGCCTTCAAATGTGAATGGAAAAATTCTACATACTACGTCTTTGTGTTCTATGCTTTGAAGTCTAATGGCTAGCATGAATTTTTTAATATGATATTCAGCGATCTTCTTGGAGTCTAGATCGAATTTAGGGATCCATTTCTCTGGATGTTTAGGCAAAGGATGCTGGGGCCTAGGTATGGCCACTGCATATTGATTGAGCCAAGGCCTGGCGGGATTATTCGGATTTTCCATAGGTATGGGTGGTGTCGAAGGATGAGATGAAGAACTGCATTTGTCTGATGACTCTTCTCCTGAAGAAGAAGAAGATCAAGGGGGTGGTGATGGTGGGATACCAGATCCTTCGGCTGCAGGAGTGGGGATGTGATCCGGATCTGTAGAGTTTAGGGTAAGACCAGTGCCTTCAAGTTGCTCCCTAATATCAGAGAAGTATAATGGTTGACTTAATGGCCGACCTAGTTGTATGATATGGGCCAAAGCACTGTGTGTCCTTAGAAGGGATTGACGAACAATTTCTTGTATGTCGTCCCCTGGGGGGTTTGGTGTTACTGGTTCAACAGTAATCCGTGGATTTTTGTTTGATGTGGTTGTTGTTTGAGAGGTAATATTATCATCAGAACGACTTCTTGTTACTATAGGTGAGAGGGTGTGTCGGGGAGGAGTCTTGCGACCTCCACGTGCCATCAACAGTGTTCAATCCCTCCTTCTAGCACCATTTGTTGACGGGCGAAAATGACCGCTCATCAACTAGAAGAGCGGGTTCCGTCCGGGGTTGTCTAATTAACCCAAGCCGTTTGGATTGACTCACTCTAACGGGTTTAATGGCTCTGTTGGCCAATCTAAAGTCCTAAAAGAAACAAATAAATCAACAAAAGAAACAAGATAACTCAATAATTACTAAATACTGATATATATATATATATATATATATATATATAT
>JZKD02S2023750.1:327297-347768 GCA_000966675.3 Picea glauca | reverse complement strand
TATCCATATAGGATAGTTTCAATGAAAAATATATACCTTCATCTCATTATTCCACAAATAAGCATGGGTTCTCCAACCATACCTCTAGGATAACTCAATCCGTAAAGCGTCTTGTCGTCAGGGATTTTACCATAAGGAGACCACTTTGGAATTCATCCATTTATACTTATTATCAACCATGACAAGACAATAACGACTCATATTTACATCAAACAATATTTGGTCCATTACCCAACCTTTGTGCTATGGGGATTTCTTCAAGGGTTGACATCAATGACAACCAACCTTAATGAACATCCCCAATACCCATCATATAAATCTATTGAAATATTTACAGCAAAAACAAACATATATACATACCAATATTCACAATTGTTTACAATGAAATAAAATGTTTCCTTGATCCATTTGGAGTGAGATCAATTCTGCATTGGTTAACCATAAACCTACACTGACAGATCCATAATATATAGAGGAGATAATCAAAATATTATACATACCTAAATGGTGATTTTTTAATTTAGCAATTGAAGATAACAATTCATAAAACATTAAACATAACTATAATTGATGGCTATATAAACCATGAGGACATTTGTTAGCAAAATGATCGATGCCATCACAATTAAGACAAATTAAAGGAATCTTAACTCTATACCTACTGTCGATCCTTGTTCAGTCTTTTGATGAAGTTGGCGACTTCTTCATCATCCTCCGAGACATCACTGTTGCTGCTATATTCTTCTTGTTACTTTTTATTTTTCTTTGATCTTTTGGATGCTTTGAAGACTACTTCTTTTACATCTAGATTTTCTTGTTCAGTTCTCATTTCATATGTTGTGAAGATTCCATGCAGTTCATCCATGATTATTGAGTTTAGATACGATATTTCTTCTAGTGATAATATATTAGGGTTAAATATCATAGGAAGAGATCTTAGTACCTTTTGAACAATTACAGATTCATTGATGTATTCTCCCAATCCTATGATTGCATTCATTGTTTCATCGACTCGTAAGAAGTAGGCTGCAATATTCTCATCATCCTTCATTTTTAGTTTTTCAAACTGACCTCTGTAAAGTTGAAGCTTTGTTGCTCTGACTTTTGTATCTCCTTCATAAATATTTCGAAGCTTGTCCCGAATCTCTTTAGCGGATTTATAATGTGCAACTTTGGTGAATCTCGTATCACTGCGACCATTCAAAAGTGCATTTTTGGCTTTGGAATTATTCTCAGTGAGTTTCATTGCTTTGTCATTTGTTGGTGGAACTACTGGTGTTGTGTATCCATCTACAATTGATTGCCAAACTTGAAATCCCTGTTTCTGTATATATGTCTACATCCTTGTGCTCCAAAAAACATACTTTTGTCCATCAAAATGTGGTATTCCATTTTTATACAAGTTGGTACTCTCCATGATCTACCTTTCAGTGATTAAACCGATTTCTGAAGGAACCTACTATGATACCAATTGTTGGATTACTGAGAGGGGGGTTGAATAAGTAATAGCATAATTATAATCCTTTTTCTTCAAATAATACAAGTGTTATATCAATGTAGAATTATTATCCAATAATGAGAAATAAGAAATGAACAATCACACACATACACAGTACACCAGTGTTTTACGTGGAAACCTAAATCGATAGAAAACCACGAAATGATTTTTCTTATATGTCTTGAAGAACTACATTCATTGGAAGCACCAACTTCCTTTGTTTTCCAACTACAACTGGAAGGAGGCTCCAACCTCCTAGTTTCTCATGCTACAACCTGAGGGAAGCTCCAACTCCCTATTTCTATGGAGACAACCAAAAGGAGGCTACAACCCCATATGTTCTTCAGCTACAACCAGAAGGTGTCTACAACCACCTTTCCTTGCCCCGTCCAACCACCCTAAAGTAGATGTAGAATGATCGAACCACTGTCACACTATGACTGTGATATATACTATTGTAAACCTATACCAATAAACCTAAACCATTCATAAACCATGCATCAAGATGTACCTCTACCTGTAGTCAACCTATACCATAAACAAGTGCATCAACCATGCACTAACCTGTACCATAAACAAGTGCATCAACCATGCACCAACCTATACCAAACAATTTGTAATCAACCTATACCATAAACAAGTGGAACCAACCATGTATCAAGTATGTACCAATCATGTGTAAATTACTAATCAACTATGATTCATCAATATGTACCAACATCAGGAACTATACACCTCATGTATGTGCCAACTCATCAATTACTTGTCTCAACCATGTACCCAAGTTGTACCTCAACCAAAATTCCTCATCAATTTCATCATCCAAATATGATTTATAACTTTGTAATACCCCTAGTTTATATGATCTCATACCTGCAAACCTTCGTTAACTTTAAACAACAAGAGACTAGCATTTACATCAAACATTTCTTTAGTCTCACATAACTAGTTTTGGGTTAGTCAACAACCCTAACTTGAAATAATTATAACTTCGTACCTATAATGAATAAAGATATAAAACTGATACACAATGTTCTTCAGTGTTTTTAATGCAATTTCTCCAAGTTTCACTACTTGGAACCTCCTATAACAATAGTTATAGAAAAATTGGCATACCTTGTTGAATTGTGTCTTATTCTAGACAACGACTTTGTAGAGTGTGTCACGAACGAAATATTTGTTGAATTGATTTAAAAATATTAGAAAAAATACTACAAGTTGTACTATAACCAACACATTTGGTCTTAATGAATTTGGAACTGTTATGAAGAAGCTATGATGTTTTTACCCAAAACACATGTTTTTTACTAGTTTCAGCACTAGCCACAAACTCTATTTTCCATGGAGTGTAACTCCAAAAATACAATGAACCACAAGTTGAATTGTTTAAAATAGATACTTGGATATGTTTCCTCACTTCCATTGGAATTTCACAGTATGAATCATTCTAGAAAAAACATTATTGCAAAAATGGTGAGATTACCTATAAATAACATACCTTAGAAAGCATCATCAAAAGAATTTATCCTTCCTTGAATTTCGGCCTTCTTTTCTTCACCTTCCTTCAGAAATTAGGATTAGATATCCTTTTTTTACCTTAGAAACCTATAGGTATTCAATATTCTCAAGTTTATCTAAAATTAAAGAGCCTTGCCTCTTATATATACTCTCCAAGTAGCTTCCTTAGAAACCTCTTCTAGGTGACTTTGTCCACTTTCCTTATTTTAGGGTTAACCCACTTCTAATTTCTCCATTAAATTTATTATTTAAATAATTTATTTTGTATTCACTTTAAATTATAGTACACTCATAAATTCACTTTATTATTTACCTTGTAAAATTTCTTAAACCACTTTGACTACTTTGACCTTTTGGGGCTTCTAGATGACATAAGAGGGTTCTCCAACTTCGTAAGGCGATAACTCTCAAACCGTGAGGAGTTAAGTGACATTCCACATACCAACATAAATAGAATGACATGTAATATACATGTAGATTAGTATTACCTACAATATTGTCAAAACTCATACCATTATCCATCAAACAAACTTGGGTCCATTACCCAAACCCGGGTTTTCCAACTTCTCAAGGCCATAACTCTCTAACTGTGAGGAGTTATGTGATGTTCCACATACCACTGGAAATGGAATGAAAAGAACTATCCATATAGGATATATTCAATGAAAAATTCATTTATATTCATATCATTATTCCAAAAATAAGAATGGGTTCTCTAACCATACTTCTAGCTTAATTCAATCTGCAAAGCATATTCCCGTGAGGGATTTGACCATAAGGACACCACTTTGGAGTTCATCCATTTCTACTTATTATCAACCATGACAAGACAATAACGAGTCATATTTACATCAAAAAATCCTAGGTCGATTACCCAACCTTTGTGCTACGGGGCTTTCTTCAAGGGTTGACATTAATGAAAACCAACCTTAGTCAACATCCCCAATACCTAGCATATAAATCTATTAAAATATTTACAGCAAAAACAATCATATATACATACCAATATTCAAAATTGTTTACAATGAAATAAAATGTTTCCTTGATCCATTTAGAGTGAGCTCAATTCTCCATTGGTTAGTCATAAACCTACACTGAGAGATTGATAATATCTAGATGACATAATCAAAATATTATACATACCTAAATGATGATTTTTCAATCTAGAAATCGAAAATAACAATTCATAAAACATTAAACATAACTAGAATTGATGGCTATATAAACTATGAGGACATTTGTTATCAAAATGACTAATACCATCACAATTAAAACAATTTAAAGGAATCTTACCTCTATAACTACTGTCGGTTCCCTTGTTCAGTCTTTTGACGAAGTTGGCCACTTCTTCATCATCTTCCAAGATGTCACTGTTGTTGCTATATTATTCTTGTTCTTTTTCTTTTGCTTTGAAGGTTGCTTCTTTTAGATTTGGATTTTCCTGTCCAGTTCTCATTTCATATGCTGTGAAGATTCAATGTAGTTCATCCGTGCTTATTGAGTTTAGATCTGATCTTTCTTCTAGTGCTGGTATCTTAGGGTTAAATATCATATGAAGAGATCTTAGTACATTTTGAACAATTACAGATTCTTCGATTTCTTCTCCAAATCCCATGATTGCATTCATTTTTCATCGACTCGTAAGAAGTAGGATACAATATTCTAATCTTCCTTCATTTTTATTTGTTCGAACTGACCTCTATAAGTTTGAAGCATTGTTGCTTTCACTTTTGTATCTCCTTCACAAATATTTCGAAGCTTGTCCCAATTCTCTTTAGTGGATTTATAATGTGCAACTTTGGTGAATATTGTATCACTGAGACCATTGAAAAGTGCATTTTTGGATGTGGAATTATTCTCACCAAGTTTCACTACTTTGTCCTTTGTTGGTGGAACTGTTGGTGTTGTGTATCCATCTACAATTGATTTCCAAACTTGAAATCCCTATGCCTGTATATATCTCTTCATCCTTATGCTCCAAAAAGCATACTTTTTCCCATCAAACTGTGTTATTATATTTTTATACAAGTTGGTACTCTCCATGATCTACCTTTCAGTGGTTAAACTAATTTCTGAAGAAACCTGCTTTGATACCAAATGTTGGTTCACTGAGAGGCGGGGTGAATCAGTAATAGCGTAATTATAATCCTTTTTCTTCAAATAATCCAAGTGTTATATCAATGTAGAATTATTATCCAATAATGAGCAATAAGAAATGAACAATCACACACATACACAGTACACCAATGTTTTACGTAGAAACCCAAATCAGGAGAAAACCATAGAGTGTTTTTTCTTATATGTCTTGAAGAATTACATTCATTGGAAGCACCAACTTCCTTTGTTTTCGAGATGCAACAGGAAGGAGGATCGAACCCCCTAGCTTCTTAGGTTACATCCTGAGGGAAGCTCCAACTCCCCAATTCTATGGATACAACTAGAAGGAGGCTACAACCCCCTATGTTCTTCATCTACAATCGAAAGGTGGCTACAACCACCTGTCCTTGCCCCGTCCAACCACCTTGAAGTAGAAGTAGAATGATGGAACCACTATCACACTATCACTGTGAGATACACCATTGTAAACCTGTACCAATACACCTAAACCATGCATCAACATGTACCTCAACCTGTAATCAACCTATACCATAAACAAGTGCATCAACCATGAACCAAACTATACCACAAACAAGTGCATCAACCATGCATCAACCTGTACCAAACAATCTGTAATCAACCTGTACCATAAACAAGTGCAACCAACCATGTACCAAGTATATACCAATCATATGTCAATCACTAATCAACATGACTCATCAATATTGATCTGAAAATAGTGGGCTGACTTGTTATTCTATGCAAGCACCCTCTACTTCATTAAAATAAACTTTTCAGGACCTTGCTCAATGTGTTAAAATAAGCAAGATAAATTGTATGTCAAGTTTATGCATCTTCTTGTAAATGTTCATGTGTGAGGTCTTTGCAAGATTAAATATGTTTTTTTCATAAATACAACAGCAAAAATAACTTGCAGCAAATAATAACTAGCAAACACTCACAACAAGAACAACATGATAAAGGAGTTCACCCCTCTCTGGGCTATATCTCCTTCAGCCTCCATCAATGGACTTGGCTCTTTGGGATTAGTTTGTCAAAGATTCTTTTACAAGATACTGCTCAACTCCAATGGAAATAATGATTGTACCATTGGGTTCAGAATACATAAAAACCCCAAAAATGACTAATAGAACTCTGAAAATGGATCATGGCTTATCCGGGCATGACCTCTTCGACATGTGGCCTTGAGCTTCCCTGAGCTTCCTTGTGGAAAAAACACCTGTAAAAGTCCTCAAATGGATCTGAAAATAGTTTCAATGGATTCATAACATCCAAAAACCCCTAGATGGGCTTTTTCGGCACCTCATTTGGCCAAAAGATGAAGAATATAGGCCTCCTGCCATTTTCTTCCTTCAAGCTTGTTGTCTCTGGTTCGCCAAAATGCACCTCTGTGTGGCCAACCCAACACACACGCTCAAAATCGTGCTAAAAACTAGCACCGAGTGCAACTACATAATGGTGCAAACTGTAGGATGGTTATGGGCATGCCTAGCCCCTAACCACCAAGGCCGTGGTCATAAGAATCACCATGTGACCATGCGCTCAAACAAAAAGGGCCAAGACTTTAAGAGCAAATGTGGCTATGACAAGTGGTGGGAATTGGTTGTGTAACCGTTTGAAACCAAATCCAAAATTCATGCACGCACTAATGGTGGTCGTGGATCCCACTGTATGGTCATATGGATATGGGTTGTGCGACCGGGGGCTGGGGTTAAGGCCCAGCCCGAACCCCCGCACCAACCATTAAACAAATCAAACTTTAATATAATTCAAACCATTCATATAAAAAGCAATACATTGTGGTATGTTGCCAGTGCGAACTTTGCAAAGTCTATGGTGTGTATTGGAGGTCTGGTGTTCAATCCCCATGGACCCCATAAACTTTTAAAACCAACAACCAAACCAATAATAGGGTGCCACGTGGCAGCCCATTACTGGGCCACGTGGCACCAAACCACTTGCCATGATAATGCCACGTGTCCACCAATGATTCATCCAAACTTCCAACTTAGCACATGCCACATGTCGTATGGCCCTGCCAATTCAGCCTTGCCACGTCATCATACGGACATGCCACGTCAGCATCCGTACGGACTATACAGTTAGCACTTTTTTTTTCCTGTTTGGCGATTCGAACTGAATGTGATATCTCTCTCATCCGACATCTATTTGAACCCAAACGAGTTGCGTTGGGTTCATGACAACGAGGGATACGCACCCGTTCATTTTGAGGCAATTCTAAGAACTTTGATTTTTAAGCTAAATTTTGACCCCTGGTCCAGATTTTGTTCAAATATGTACCAAGATCATCAACTATACACCTCATGTATATGCCAACTCATCAACTACTTGTCTCAACCATATACCCAACTTGTACCTTAACCAAAAGTCCTCATCAATTTCAACATCCAAATATGATTTATAACTCTGTAATAGACCTGGTGTATGTGATCACATACTGGAAAACCTTCCTTAACTGTAAACAACAAGAGACTAGCATTTACATCTCACTTTTCTTTAGTCTCACATGACTAGTTTTGGATAAGTCCACAACCCTAACTTGAAATAGTCATAACTTTGTACCTCTAATGAATAAATATCTAAAACTGATACAAAATGTTCTTTCAGTGTGTTTTATGCAATTCCTCCAGGTTCCACTACTTGGAACCTCTCAGAAAAGTATTTATAGCAAAAAGGGCATACCTTAGTGAATTTTGGCTTATTCTAGAGAGAGACATTGTAGAGCATGCCCCGCAGGGAATATTTGTTGAATTAATATGAAACTATTAGAAAACATACTAAAGACTATACTATAACCAAAACATTTGGGCTTACTAAATTTGGATTTGTTATGAGTAAGTTATGACGTTTTTACTCGAAACACATGTTTTTGACTAGTTTCAGGACTAGCCAGAAACCCTATTTTCCACGGAGTGTAACTCCAAAAATAAAATGAACCACAAGATGAATTATTTACCATAGATACCTGGATATGTTCCCTCAATGGCATAGAAATTTCATGGTTTGAATCATTCTAGAAAAAACGTTATTGCAAAAATGGTGAGATGCCCTGTAAATAACATAGCTTAGAAAGCATCATCAAAATTGGCCTTCTTTTCTTCACCTTCCCTCAGAAATTCGGCTTAGATATCCTTTGGTTACCTCATAAACCTATAGGTATTCAATATGATCAAGTGTATCTAAAATGAGAGAGATTTGCCTCTTATTTATACTGTCCAAGTAGCTTCCTTAAAAACATCTTCTAGGTCACTTTGCCCACTTTCCTTATTTTAGGGTTAACCCACTTCTAATTTCTCCATTAAATTTATTATTTAAATAATTTATTTTTTATTCACTTTGAATTATAGTACACTCATAAATTCACTTTATTATTTACCTTGTAAAACCTCTTAAACCACTTTCACTAGATGACACAAGAGGGTCCTCCAACTTCGTAAGGCCATAACTCTCAAACCGTGAGAAGTTATGTGGTGCTCCACATACCACCAGAAATGGAATGACGTGTACCATCTATAAAAAATAGTATTACCTAAAAATATATCAAAATGCATACCATTATCCATCAAACAAACTTGGGTCCATTACCCAAACCTGGGTTTTCCAACTTGTCATGACCATAACTCTCTAACCATGAGGAGTTATGTGAAATTCCACGTACCACCGGAAATGGAATGACAAGAATTATCCATATAGGATAGTTTCAATGAAAAAATCACTAAAATTCATCTCATTACTCCACAAATAAGAATGGGTTCTCTAACCATACTTCTAGGATAACTCAATCTGCAAAACGTCTTCCCGTGAGGGATTTCACCATAAGGAGACCACTTTGGAGTTCATCCATTTCTAGTTATTATAAACCATGAAAAGACAATAATGATTCATACTTACATCAAAAAATATTGTGTCCATTACCCAACTTTTTTTTACAGGGATTTCTTCAAGGGTTGACATTAATGACAACCAACCTTAATCGACATCCCCAATACCCAACATATAAATCTATTGAAATATTTACAGCAAAAACAAAAACATATACATACCAATATTCACAATTGTTTACAATGAAATAAAAAGTTTCCTTGATCCATTTGGAGTGAGCTAAATTCTCCATTGGTTAACCATAAACCTACACTGATATATCCATAATATCTAGATGAGATAATCAAAATATTATACATACCTAAATGGTGATTTTTCAATTTAGAAATCAAACATAACAATTCATAAAACATTAAGCATAACTAGAATTGATGGCTATATAAACTATGAGAACATTTGTTAGCAAAATGACCAATACCATCACAGTTAAAACAAATTAAAGGAATTTTACCTCTATACCTATCGTCGATTCCCTTGTTCAGTCTTTTGACGAAGTTGGCCACTTCTTCATCATCTTCCGAGACATCACTTTTGTTGCTATATTCTTCTTCATTTTTTTCTTGCTTTGATCTTTTGGATGCATTAAAGGCTTCTTCTTTTACATATGAATTTTCATGTTTAGTTCTCATTTTATATCATGTGAAGATTTCATACAGTTCATCCATTCTTATTGAGATTAGATCTGATATTTCTTCTAGTCTTGATATCTTAGGGTTAGGAAGAGATCTTAGTACCTTTTGAAGAATTACAGATTCTTTGATTTATTCTCCTGATCCTATGATTTCATTCACTATTTCATCGACTCGTAAGAATTAGGTTGAAATATTCTCATCTTCCTTCATTTTTAGTTGTTCGAATTGACCTCTATAAGTTTGAAGCTTTGTTGCTTTGAATTTTGTATCTCCTTCAAAAATATTTCGAAGCTTGTCCCAAATCTCTTTAGAGGATTTGCAATGTGCAACTTTGGTGGATACCGTATCACTAAGACCATTCAAAAGTGCATTTTTGGCTTTGGAATTGTTCTCACCGAGTTTCATTGCTTTGTGATTTGTGGGTGGAATTGTTGGTGCTTTGTATCCATCTATAATTGATTTCCAGACTTGAAATCCCTATTCATGTATATATGTCTTCATCCTTATGCTCCAAGAAGAATATGTCTATCCATCAAACTATGGTATTCAATTTTTATACAAGTTGGTACTCTCCATGATCTACCTTTAAGTGGTTAAACTGATTTTTAAAGGAACCTTGATGCAGACCCCCAACCCTCGAGCTGAGATCCGCATAGGATCATTCTGATTCTCCTCTAAGTCGAATTGACTCTCCAATATCCCTATAGGAAATCCTCACACACATAAGAGTGTATCCATAACTCCTTCCTGAAAAACTAGCCCTGTCCAACTTAACTCCAGGAAAGATCCTTATTCTTCCATACAACCATGACCTGGTCCTTTCACAAGCACCTTTCGCAACTCGCATGCTTGTGGATCGAAGACCCTCGAATTTTGTTCACCAAACACTGATACCCGAGATGCGATGGGATATGGCTCCTCCTTGTTAGTTCCCTCCATGCATAACCACCGGCTAGGGATAAGCAATAGCACCACTCGCAACTCACGACTTCACGAATTGAAGGGTTGAACCGCCAGGACCTTCTTTTATGAAACTCCGAGACGCGAAAGTCCAAGAAGACTTGTCCCCTTCATCACTTCTTGCAACTCGCCACTTCGCAACTTGGCTTGTTTAACCTTTGTGCCCCTTTCTTATGAGAACCTGAAGCATGAGAAGTGAATAGGGTGTTGACTCTCTCCCAGGAGACGAGTGTCCACCTGTCAACCACGCGGTTCCCACCAAGTGGACGTGCCACATGTTGCACGAGCCTTCACAACTCACAAGCTCATGACTTCTACAGTCGAAACTGATTCCTCCCAACCACCAAAACCCTAATATGCAATATAGTGAAAAGGTTTTGATCCAACAGTTATTCCTACTTCTCGCTACTCAGGAGTTCGTGCAACGAAAGGATTTGGTCTGCCTCAAAATACCTGAACCCCAAGTTCGCGATATGATCCAACGACTTGGGTTGAGATGAAATCAGTGGCTCATGTTGATTCTTGATGCTAGGGTGGTGAGTTCTTCCAACTCTTAATTGCCTTGTAACTTCACTGGATCCTACGATCCTTGCAACTTCGTGAATTCTCCACTGAGAATTTTGACCGTTCGATTCCTTCCCCTGAATCTCTGGCCCAAATTGACTCTGCGTTCTTCCACCTGAACTTAACTTCTATGCGATAACTTTGATTTCCATCTCCCTTTGAAGTGCTTCGATCTTCGTCCTCCTTTGAAGTGTTCAAAGGTGTTACCCCTCTTGAGCTTTCACTTGTTAACTCGAGTCTTTGGAAGGACTCCTGCACGCACTCCTTGTGGAAATATTTCAAATACTCTAGGGTATTTGATCTTTCGACTTTGTGCACTCTCATCAACAACAGTCTTTCATGACCTTGCATGGTCCAATATTTTTCATCTTCAGTTTGTTATATGTTCCCCTTGGGAACCTCTCCTTCCTTAAATGTGCAAGAATCATATCACCAACTTCAAATTGAAGTTCTCACCTGTGTTGATCTTCTTTGCACTTGTATTCTTGACTTGAACTCAACAATCGCTCCTTAAATCGGCTGTGAAGCTCCTTCATTCCTTCTGCAAAGTCTTTTGCACTAGCACTCCTGAATTCATCTTGTTCTGCATCTTTCAATTCATAAACTCCCCTTGGTTGCATTCCATATACAATTTGGAATGGACTCTTCCCTGTGTTTCTATAGAGTGAATCATTGTAATAAAATTCTGCCTGTGGAAGAATGTGATCCCACTGACTATGGTGTTCAGTCACTAGGCTCCTCAGCAAATCTCCCAAGCTCTTGTTCATGACTTCTGTCTGCCCATCCGTTTGAGGATGATATGTTGAGCTAAAATACAAACTTGTCCCCAACTTCTTCCATAAAGTCCTCCAAAAATGCCCCACAAACTTGGTATCTCGATCAGAAACAATACTTCTTGGAAAGCCCTGAAGTTTGACGACTTCCTTGAAAAATAGGTTCGCAATATGAGTTGCATCATTGGTTTTTTGGCATGGTATGAAATGTTCCATTTTTGAAAATCTGTCGACTACCACAAAGATTGAATCACATCCTCTTTGCGTTCTTGGAAATCCCAATATAAAATCCATAATCACTGTGTCCCATGGCCTTTCTAGTATGGGTAACAGTTGGTATAATCCTATGTTCTGCCTTTTCCCTTTTCTATGCTAACAAATCCTACATCTGTCCACAAACACCTAACATATGTCCTCATCCCTAGCCAAAAATATGAACCATTCAACTTTGAGAACATTTTATCATGACCGAAATGTCTGGCCAATCCTCCACTGTGTTTTTCCTTCAACAAGTTCTCCCTCATGAAGCATTTTGGACTACATAGTTTATTCCCCCTAAACAATAATCCAACCTGGATCATGTATTCAATCCATTGACTTATGTCCCTGAGAATTGGATTCTCATATGCCTCATATGCCTCCTTGAAGTCTGGATCATCTTTGTACATTTCCTTGAGGTTATCAAAACCCAAAGTCTTGACTCTGAATTCCTGCATAAGAGAACATTTCCTGTTCAAAGCATCAACAACTTTGTTAGTAGTTCCAGAAATATGTTTAATCACAAAAGTAAAATTCTGCATGAATTCAACCCATTTAATATGTTTTTGGTTCAACTTCTCCCATTGTGTCACGAATTGCAAAGCATGGTTATCACTGAACAAAACAAACTCTTTAGGAAGCAAATAATGTCTCCATTTCTTCAGTTCTTGTATGATTACATAGAATTCCTTGTCATATGTTGAATATTTAATCTTCGGTTCATTCAGTTTTTCACTAAATTATGTGATCGGTCTGTCGTCTTGGCTCAATACCGCTCCAATTGCAAATCCACTCACATCACACTTGACCTGGAATGTCTTGCTAAAATCCGGCAAAACCATAATTGGTTGCTCAGTGATCTTCTTCTTCAACAGATTGAAGCTCGTCTCTTCTTCTTTTGTCCAGTGAAAATATTTGTGTCTTTTATTCACCATATCCATCATTGGTGCACTAATTCCACCGAAATTTTGAATGAATTTCCTATAGAAACTTGCCAAACCATGGAAGCTTCGAATTTCAAAAACGCTCTTCGGCGATGGCCAAATCTTAATTGCATATACCTTTTCTGGATCCATCTTTAGCTCATTTGCAGAGATAACAAAACCCAAATAAATGAGTTATGTCCTCATAAATGATGATTTCTTCATATTAATCAACAATTTCTCTTGCTGTAATATCTTCATAACTGCATCTAAATGCCTTAAGTGCTCTACTTCTATCTTGCTGAACATTAATATATCATCAAGATATACAATGACAAATTTCCCTATGAAATCCTTCAAGACTTCATTCATTACCCTCATGAAAGTACTGGGTGCATTCGTTAATCCAAATGGAATGACAAGCCATTCATACAGCCCCTCATTCGTCTTGAATGTTGTCTTCCATTCATCACCTTCTCTCATTTGAATCTAATGATACCCGCTTTTCAAATCAATCTTTGAAAAAAATCTTGCTCCACTCAAGCAATCCATCAAGTTGTCCATCCTTGGCAATGGAAATCTGTATTTGATGGTAATCTTATTGATGGCCCTTGAGTCTGTACACATTCTCTAGCCTCCATCTTTCTTTAGGCTGAGCACTGTCGAAATAGCGCATAGACTCAAGCTTTCCCTAATCAATCCCTTATCCATTAAGTCTTGGACCTATCTCTTAACTTCTTCATTTTCTTGTGGCGTCAACCTATACGCGGCTTTGTTCGGTAAGTTTGCTCCAGGTATAAGGTCGATATGATGGCTTATACTTCTGATAGGTGGCAACGAACAAGGTAGTTCATCTACTACTATATCAGCAAACTCTTCCAGCAACTCCTGGATTTCTTCTGGTAAATCATCTATCCTTGTACAGGTAAAAACAATTATGGGCTTCCTAACCACAATACATTGTGTGTCCTCCTTCTTCTTAACCTCATTAAGAAGTTCCTTCCCACTCATGAGAAGTACAGTTTTACTCACTTCTTTTTTCACCTCTTTATCCTTAATTGGCAACAACATGTGAGTCCTTCCATTCTTCTCCAGGGTGTACGTGTTCTTTCTCCCATCATGAACCATGTTTCTGTCATATTTCCATGGTCTACCTAGCAATAGATGACAAACGTCCATGGGAATGACATCACATAATATTTCATCTTTATATCCTCCTATCTTAAATTCAACTAAACATTGTTTAGTGACATTTACCTGATGTTCTTTTTGTAGCCACAAAACTCTGTATGGGCTTGGATGTACAATAGTTTTTATCTCCAGCTTTTCTACCATCTCTGTAGATATGAGATTATCTATGCTACCATTTTCCACTATGAATTTGCATGCTCTGTCTTTAGTTTTGAAAGTAGTTTGAAACATATTGTTTCTTTGGGTTGGGTTCTCTGCCTCTTTCTCTGGCTTCAAGAGAACTTTCCTCATCATCAAAGATCTTCCACCCTCAGCATCTTCTGGCTCAACATTTCATCCTTGATCTTCAGCAATGTGAGTTTCACCACCATATTTTTTCTTATCTGGACACTCATAGGATTTATGTTTGATATTCCCACAGACAAAGAATTTCACTTCACCTCCTCTGCCTCTTCCTCTTCCTATGGATTAACGAAAATTATTTCTATTAGCATACTGCCCTCTTTGTGAGCTTCCTCCTCTCTCATGTTGAGTTTGAGGTTTCTTCCCCAATTCTTTAGATTTCTGAGTTCTGTCTTGGGCAATTGTTTTTCCTTTGGCTTGACTTCTACCTCGACCTCTTTAACCTTGTTTTCAGTTCAGCTTCTCCTCAACCTTCAGAGCCATATAGTAAGCATTTTCCACATTTCGAATGGTCATCATGCTCATCTCATCTTGAATGTCATATCGCAGACCATTCTTATACCTGGTAACTTTTTCATCATCGCTTTCCCAATGACCTTCCCTGATGTTTATCCTGTAGAATTCTTCAGTGTATTCCTTCACTGACATCACCTTCTGTCTCAAATTCTACATCCTCTGAAATAGAGTGATTTGATAATCCTTGGGTATAAATTTGGCTTTCATCTTTGCAACCATTCTATCCCATCTCTTGATTTTTTGCTTGCCCTTGCAGCGTCTGTCAGCCTGCAGTTCATCCCACCATAGTGTTGCATGCCCTTTAATTCTAGTGATGTCATGTTTGACCTTGTTGTCTTCCTTGACATCCTCATAGTCAAAGTATTTTTCTAGAGCTCTAACCAGTCTAGAAGCTCTTCAACATCCAGGTTTCCCTCATACACTAGAATGTCCATTTTTTCTCTAGCACGTATCCTTGCAACAACCCTGAATAGGCGTTCGTCTGCAGCATCTTTGACTGTGAATTTTTCTCCTTCATTTCCAGCTTCATTTTCACTTTCAGGTTCGCTGATATCACCAGCGTCAACTGTGCGCCTCTATGTTGTATCGATAGCATCAAGCCTAGCACATAATTCACGCATTTCTCTTTTCACTGCTGGATCAGGCATTGGCCTATCTCTTCTTCTCAGTGGCATGGTTAAGAATTTTTTTTTTCTTCTCCCTACTACAGAAAGAAAAGTATTTTTTATGTGCTCTGATACCAAATGATGCAAACCCCCAACCCTCGAGCTGAGATCCGCACAGGATTGTTCTAATTCTGCTCTGAGTCAAATTGACTCTTCAATCTCCCTATGGGAAATCCTCACACACACAAGAGTGTATCCACAGGTCCTTCCTTAAAAACCCACCCTATCCAACTTAACTCCAAGCACAAGCCTTACTCTTCCATACAACCACGACCTGGTCCTTGCACAAGGGCCTTTCACAACTTGCGTGTTCATGAGTCGAAGACCCTTGAATTTTGTTCACCAAATGTCGATACTTGAGATGCAGATGGATATGGATCCTCGTTATTACTTCCCTCCATGAGTAATCGTTGGCTAGGGATAAGAACTAACACCACTTGCAACTCGTGACTTCATGAATTGAAGGGTTGAACCTCCTGGCCCTTCTTTTATGAAACTCCAAGACACAAAAGTCTGAGAACACTTTACTCCTTCAGTACTTCTCGCGACTCACCACTTTGCAACTTGGCTTGTTGAACCCTTGTTCCCATTTCCTACGAGAACCTGAAGCATGAGAAGTCAACAGGATGTTCACTCTCTCTTAGGCAACGAGTGTCCACCTGTCAACCATGTGGTTCCCACCAAGCAGATGTGCCACATGTTGCACGAGCCTTCGCAACTCACAATCTCGTGACTTTTGTAGTCGAAACAGATTCTTCCCAACCTCCAAAACCCCAATATGCAATATAGCGAAGAGGTTCTGATCCAACGGTTATTCCTACTTCTCGCTACTCGATATTTCACGCAACGAAAGGATTTGGTCTGCCTCCAAATTCATGAACCCCGAGTTCACGATATGAACCAACGACTTAGGTTGAGACGAGATCAATGACTCACATTGATTCTTGATTCTAGGGTGGTGAGTTCTTCCAACTCCTAACCACCTTGCAACTTCACTGGATCCTACAGTCCTCGCAACTTCATGAATTCTCCACTGAGAATTTTGACCGTTCGATTCCTTCCCCTAAATCTCTGGCCCAAATTGACTCAGTGTTCTTCCACCTAAACTTAAATTCTATGCGACAGCTTCGATTTCCATATCCCTCTGAAGTGCTTCGATCTTCGTCCTCCTTTGAAGTGTTCAAAGGTGTTACCCCTCCTGGTATTTCACTTGTAAACTCAAGTATTTGGAAGGACTCTTGCATGAAATCCTTGCGGAAATCTTTCAAATACTCCAGGGTATTTGGTCTTTCGACTCTCTGCACTCTCGGCAACAACAGTCTTTCACTCTTCAACCTTAGTTGATAAGTTCTAAGGCCTCGACTATCCTGTGCACACCTTGGACGGCTTCTGTACTTCAACTACACTTCTGCTGGAATGAGAACAATGGTATTCCTCTTGAGCTTTTTGAGATAAAACTCAGAACCCTTGTTGACGCACACCTTGAGGACGTTTCACTCCACTCCTTGCATGAACTTATCTTATGAAAAGAAACAATTGAAACTCATTCTCTTTCTCTCTCAAACTTCATACATTCAACATGAAATCATACATTCAACACAGCATAGCATCATAACAAATGCATAACAGAGAGAATAAAAGAACTGTATGCATACCATTCATCATATGTAGACAGTAAGCATCATAACACCATGAAATCAGAGTCAAAACTTCATATATTAATTCAAGCTCCTATACATGGGTTATTCTCTACAACTCTCTGCTACAACTCTTCATCTTATTTTATGTGCTAATAATACAATAATGTAAGAGTGAGGGTCTCTATATTCGTTTTCCCTCCTACACTTCTAAATTGTCCAATCTAACATTCATATCTACCTACTTTTACATTAATAGAATTAAATTCCCTAACACATCTGATAGATGAGATTAATCTCTCTAGATCTATTCCTATCTTCAACACATAAATGCAAGTACACTCCTGCTAACTATTACATTAATGTTTTTGGTTTCAAAATTCAAAACGATCTTCATAAAAATGTTCCCTTTTTATTCATCCGCGTGTCCAGCTATTTCTTTGGCTAGGCGCGTGCTTCGGATTTGCACGATGTTCCTACATCAAACCTACTCTAATACCAATAATTGGATTACTGAGAGGGGGTGTGAATCAGTAATAGCATAATTATAATCCTTTTTCTTCAAATAATCCAAGTATTATATAAATGTAGAATGATTATCCAATAATGAGCAATAAGAAATGAATAATCACACACATACACAATACACCAGTGTTTTACGTGGAAACCCAAATTGAGAGAAAACACATAATTATTTTTCTTATATGTCTTGAAGAATTACATTCATTGGAAGCACCAACTTCTTTTGTTTTCCAGTTGCAACTGGAAGGAGGCTACAACCCCCTAGTTTCTTAGGATACAACCTAAGGGAAGATCCAACTCCCCAATTCTCTGGCTACAACCAAAAGGAGGCTACAAACCCCTATGTTCTTCGGATACAACCGGAAGGTGGATAGAACCACTTGTCCTTGACCCGTCCAACTGCCCTGAAGTAGAAGTAGAATGATGGAACCACTGTCACACTATCACTGTGATATATAACATTGTAAACCTGTACCAATAAACCTGAACTATTAATCAACCATGCATCAACATGTACCTCAACTTGTAATCAAGTTGTACCATAAACAAGTGCATCAACCATGCACCAAGCTGTACCATAAACAAGTGCATGAACCATGCACCAACCTATACCAAACAATATGTAATCAACACTTACCATAAACAAGTGCAAACAACCATGTACCAAGTATGTACCAATCATGTGTCAATTATTAATCAACTATGACTCATCAATATGTACCAACATCATCAACTATACACCTCATGTATGTGTCAACTCATCAACTACTTGTCTCAACCATGTACCCATCTTGTACCTCAACTAAAATACCTAATMAATTTTATCATCCAAATATGATTTATAACTCTGTAATAGACCTAGTGTATATGATCGCATACCTACAAACCTTCCTTAACTTTAAACATCAAGAGACTAGCATTTAAATCAAACCATTTTTTAGTCTCACGTGATTAGTTTTGGATTAGTCAACAACCCTAACTTGAAATAACCATAAATTTGTACCAGTAATGAATAAAGATCTAAAATTGATACACAATGTGCTTCAGTGTGTTTTATGCAATTCCTTCAGGTTTCACTTCTTGGAACCTCTCACAAAAGTAGTTATAGGAAAAATGACATAACTTCTTGAATTTTAGCTTATTTTAGAGAGAGACCTTATAGAGCGTGCCCCGCAAAAAATATTTGTTGAATCAATCTGAAACAGTTACACCGAATACTATAGAGTTTACGCTAACCAATAATTTTTTTATTAATGAATTTGGATCTGTTATGAAGATGTTATGAAGTTTTTACCCGAAAATCGGGTTTTCACTAGTTTCAGGACTAGCCACAAACCCTATTTTCCACGAAGTGTAAATCCAAAAATACAGTGAAGCACAAGCTAAATTTTTTACCATGGATACTTGGATATGTTTCCTCAATTTCATAGCAATTTCACGGTCTTAAGCATTCTATAAAAAAATATATTACGAAAATGGTGAGATGACCTGTAAATAACATACCTTAGATAGCATCATCAAAAAACTTTATCCTTCTTTCAATTCTGGCCTTCATTTATTCACGTTCCCTCAGAAATTCTGCTTAGATATCCTTTGGTTACCTTAGACACCTATATGTATTCAATATGCTCAAGTGTATCTAAAATGAGAGAGCCTTGCCTCTTATTTATACTCTCCAAGTAGCTTCCTTAAAAACATCTTCTAGGTCACTTTGTCCACTTTCCTTATTTTAGGGTTAACCCACTTCTAATTTATCCATTAAATTTATTATTTCAATAATTTATTTTGTATTCACTTTGAATTATATTACACTCATAAATTCACTTTATTATTTACCTTATAAAATCTATTAAACAACTTTGACTACTCTGACCTTTTGGGGCTTCTAGATGACATAAGAGGGTCCTCCAACTTCGTAAGGTGATAACTCTCAAGCCATGAGGAGTTATGTGACATTCCACATACAAAAAGAAATGGAATGACATGTAACATACATATAGATTAGTATTACCTACAATATTATCAAAATTCATACCATTATCCATCAAACAAACTTGGTTCCATTACCCAAACCCGGGTTTTCTAACTTCTCAGGGTCATAGCTCTCTAATTGTGAGGAGTTATGTGACATTCCACATACCACTGGAAATGGCATGAAAAGCCTTATCCATATAGGATATCTTCAATGAAAAATTCATTGATATTTATCTCACTATTCCAAAAATAAGAATGGGTTTTCTAACCATACTTCTAGCTTAATTCGATCTGGAAAGCATCTTCCCATGAGGGCTTTCACCATAAGGACACCACTTTGGAGTTCATCCATTTCTACTTATTATCAACCATGACAAGACAATAACGAGTCATATTTACATCAAAAAATCCTGGGTCCATTACCCAACCTTTGTTCTACGGGGATTTCTTCAAGGGTTGACATTAATGACAACCAACCTTAATCAACATGCCCAATACCTAGCATATAAATCTATTGAAATATTGACAACAAAAACAAACATATATACATACCAATATTCACAATTGTTTACACTGAAATAAAATTTTTCCTTGATCCATTTGGAGTGAGCTCAATTCTCTAGATACAACTAGAAG
>JZKD02S2023750.1:268062-314819 GCA_000966675.3 Picea glauca | reverse complement strand
CATTGAGGAAAAACCCCCATGTAAACGAAAGCAAATTCCTTTCTTTCCCCCTTTTTACAAAGAAAACGAACAAGGGCCTCAACAAGGGAAGACACTACCACCACTGCCCTAAACCCCCAACCCATCCGACTAATACCCCGTACACCTCCAACATCCCAAATTCTGAAATCTTTACCTATTCCACCCACGGGCATTGAAACACAAGAACCAGAGGCCCAATATGTTGTGACATCATCCATTTCAAACCCAGTAGCTGAAACACAAGAACCAGGTACTCATTCAGTAGCTGAAACACAAGAACTAGCAACTCATTCAGTGGCTGAAACACAAGAACTAGCTATAGTTGTCACACAAGAACCAACTGCTGATATTGTTATTGAGACACAGGAATCAGATGCCCAGGGAGCTGCAACATTACTTTCTTTACATCAAGAAGCTAAAACACAAGAATCAGCTATCGATCCTGTAGCTGCTCCACAAGAACCAGCTAGTGAGGTTGTGACTGCTACAAAAGAACCAGTTACTCCTCAACCAGAACCAAAAATGACCTCTATATTACAAGAAAATGAGTTCCTAAGGTTTGAACTGGAAGCCTACAAGCAAGAGCCCATGGCAAAGGAATCCTATGAGAAGGAACTTAAATTGTACACCCTAGCTCGCATAGCAACCATGTCAGAGCGAACTACAACAAAGAATCCGTGTAGAGAATATATGTACAGTCAATGTGGGGACATCTACTATCAAGCAGGCTACAAAGTAATTCAAATTCCAATGCCAGGAGCTTCCCCTGTACCTTCAACTTTTGCAGTCAAAGAAGAACACCCTGCTGTTACACAAGAACCACTAGGACCTTCCAAAATTAAGACTGAGCCCTGGCCTACAACAAATGTCAAATCTGAAACCCCTTCTTTTGTTAATAAATCTATACAAACATTGCCTATTGATGAATTTGCCCCTCCCAGCCAGGTCAATACCCACACCTTTGTGGAAAAAGCCACTCAGACCCTAGCTCAGCCTAATACTTGCAACGCTGAAACACAAACTCAGCCATGGGATGAGCAGGCAATAACAGAGAAATGGAAAAAAGAGTCTATTGTTACATAGGCCAAAAGCCTGCAGGAACACAGACAAATCTGGATAAATCATATCTACTCAAATTGGGAAGCTTTGGAGAAAACAAACCAGGAATGTCGTGTCCTTAAGAAACAGAATAAAGAGCTAAAAGGCAGATTGCTCCTAACATTTTACTTGGCACAAAAACTATTAGCTGTAAGGAAACCATCCTGCAATTACTCTCTGTTCCTCATGGAATGACTTACATGGTTTCAGATCAAATCATTCAAAGAAGGCAGACCCCATGCAGTGTTAAATCCAACAGATTTTGTTAAAACCTTTGTAGAAGCCTCTGCTATGGATCAACACCTCCTCTATGAAGAATATTTTCATAATGAGGCCATCCCTGAGAACTGACATCTTAATCTTAACCCTCTTGTCGGTGACATCTAGATTCGGGCACTCACCTCCTTCCTTAACAATTAGATTATATGGCAGGATGACTTCCTAGCTGCCAAGCATAACGAGGATAACCACCTTCTCTGGATAAGGCCAGAACCACAAAATGCTGCCACCTTTGTTATAGAATATTATCAGTGTTTAAAGAAACTAGGGACGACTCAACACATTCAACAATTATAGACATCAGTGTTTAAGGAGTGTCAACATTTCATTAAATCCATAGAGATTGCTACCCTATAGGCAAATAACATGTTTTGGCAACAATCTACTGAGAAAAGACAGGAACACAATCCTTTTAACCCCACTAATCTTGAGACAGAAATCTCCAGGGTACCTAGCTACATCAAGTGTGTTTAGCAATGTGTTGAAAGCTGGACAGGGTATCAGTTTCATTTTCCTATCCTTTGGATGTCAATAGAGAAATATCAAGTCCATTATAAGTTGCCCAAGAAGGCCGAAACAACAACTTGGAAAAGGTTACAATGCGTTCAAGGGTTCATAGCTCCAACAGACATCACCTTCCACAGCTACTGCTTGAGTAACCTGCACGCTCAGAGTCGGTATTCAGATTCCGATTTAGAGTGAAGTTTCCTGAGGACATGCAACATTTTAAGTTGGGGGGGATGTTAGTACCCTACAATGCACCTTTTTGCTCACACCTTTTGCTACCATTACACCCTTGTTTCACTCACATTTAAACTCACATTATCACCTTACCCTATCTTTCCAAAGGTATACAACGTCTCTTCTCTTTACTATATGTTTAATCTATTTTGCATATAATTTTACATTACTCTCATACTTAACCATTGATCAGAAATGTATAAGTGTTGAAACAGTCCGAGCTATAGATTAGCATTGAGGCCTGTTGCTGAAACAATCAAAGCATGCAAACCCTGTGGCTGAAACAGTCTGTGGACTACGATGCTGAAACAACAACTCACACAGAAGAAGTTGTTACACTCTCCATGGTATACGACGCTGAAACAACAACTCACACAGAAGAAGCTGCTACACTCTCTGTGGTCAACGATGTTGAAACAAAAACTCACACAGAGGAAGTTGTTACATAGTCCGTGGTCTACAATGCTGAAACAACAACACAAAACTATTACATTGACCACAACAATTACACCTTGAGCTAGCATTAACCATCGTTGTCGCCTGAGACCAAGTTGATGAAACAGTCAGAACGCAAATCCCGTGGCTAAAACAACCTGCGATTTGCGATGCTGAAACAACATACAACAATAGTAACAAGAAGACTAATAAAGAAGTTGTTACTCCAGCCACAACAGCAACACCTCACTCAGCACTTGTAATAGCATTCTGTTATGGAAGACTAGGATACCCTATTCTAGTATAGAAATCGAATCTGACTAAGAATAGGATTGAGATGTGCAAATGTAATTTGATGATCAAATTGTATCGAGTGGATTCTCCTCTTTAAATAAGAGGAAATCATCAATAGAGAGTATCTTCTTCGGAAAGGAGAAAGGATGTACAAGGAGGGACGTGTTTTACTTCAGATTGTAATGTAACACAGTTGACAGATGAATAAAATATTGTTCTGAGCATTTCTCTCTAGTTCCTTTCATTTCAGGGGAGTCTTGTGAGAAGGGAGGGCCCACCTTCTTCACAAGATTCACCCATTAGCTTTGTAGTGTGTTAGTGTTATTTCTGTTCATGCCTTGATTAAATTCTGTTTTGCTAAAACACTACTTTACTGAACTTTGTTTTGCTGAAACACTACCTTACTGAACTCTGTCTTGTTGAAACTCTGCTTTACCGATTGTTACATTGTTTTCATATGATTCATGCTTGGGTAACTATTAATCATTCTAGTTAGCAAGCCTGTTTGGTGAATTTATGAAATCTTGATAATCAGGGATAGGTGCTGAAGATTCTTGCTTGGGGAATAGGGTCATGTTCTTTGTTAGAGATAGTTAGCCTTTAGTGCATGTCAATTATTTTAATGAGTTCATGAAAGTGTGCTAATCGGAAATAGGTGATGAAGATTCTTGCTTAGGGAATAGGGTCTTGTTCTCTATTAAGAGTTAGTTAGACTTCAGTGTGTGTCAATCATTTCAATCAGTAATGAGTTCATGAGAGTGTGATGATCGGAAACAGGTGTTGAAGATTCCTTCTTTGGGAATCGGGTCATGTTCTCTGGTTATAGAATAGTTGGTCTTTCTTGTTGCGGCATCTTGTTGTTATTTTAATGTAATCCAGGATTCTTCAATTAATCGTTTCTTTAAACTTTGATCTCTGCAATAGGTAGGTTGCTTTCCTGTAATTCAAGTTAGAACTTCAGTTTGTTCAAGGAAAAGTGTGATTAATATGTTTTTACTACAACTCTAGGTTGCTTTTGAGATTGAGCATATATAGTGCGTGATTACCTTTGAAATAAACAGACTTCCCTGGGTTGACAATTTATGTAACACTTGATTGTTTAGTTAAATAAGCAATTATAGTGACCAACATTGTTCACAACTTTTGTTTTCCCATCCATTTGAGGATGATATGTTGAGCTAAAAGACAAAATTGTCTCCAAATTCTTCCATAAAGTCCTCCAGAAATGTCCCACGAACTTGGTATCTTGATCAGAAACGATACTTCTTGGCAAGCCGTGAAGTCTGACAACTTCCTTGAAAAACAGGTTTGCAAGATGAGTTGCATCACTGGTTTTCTGGCATGGTATGAAATGTGCCATTTTTGAAAATATGTCGACTACCACAAAGATTGAATCACATCCTCTTTGCATTCTTGGCAGTCCCAATATAAAATCCATGCTCACTACGTCCCATAGCCTTTCTGGTATGGGTAATGGTTGGTATAATCCTATGTTCTGCATTTTCCCTTTTGTGTGCTGACAAATCCTGCATCTGTCCACAAACACCTAACATTTGTCCTCATCCCTGACCAAAAATATGAGCCATTCAACTTTGAGAATGTTTTATCATGACTGAAATTTCCATACAATCCTCCACTATGTTTTTCCTTCAACAAATTCTCCCTCGTGGAGCATTTTGGAATACATAGTTGATTCCCCCTGAACAATAATCCATCCTGGATCATGTATCATTCCATTGAATTTTTTCCCTGAGAATTAGATTCTCAGATGCCTCATATGCCTCCTTGAAGTCTGGATCATCTCTGTACATTTCCTTGAGGTTATCAAAACCCAAAATCTTGACTCTGAATTCCTGCATAAGAAAACATTTTCTGGTCAAAGCATCAACAACTTTGTTATCAGTTCCAAAAATATTCTTAATCACAAAAGTAAAACTTTGCATGAATTCAACCCATTTAATATGTTTTTGGTTCAACTTCTCCTATTGAGTCATGAATTGCAAAGCATGGTTATCACTGTATAAAACAAACTCTTTAGGAACCAAATAATGTCTCCATTTCTTCAGTGCTTGTATGACTTCATAGAATTCCTTGTCATATGTTGAACATTTAATCTTTGCTTCATTCAGTTTTTCACTAAAGTATGCGATCAGCCTGTCGTCTTGGCTCAACTCCACTCCAATTGCAAATCCACTTGTGTCACACTTGACCTGGAATGTCTTGCTAAAATCTGACAAAACCAGAATTGGTTACTCAGTGATCTTCTTCTTGATGCAGGAGCATCCCTCACAACAAGCAAAACCAACATGGAAGCAGAAGACAGCTGGAAGATGTCCAGTGCAAGTTTTTGAATTTTTAAATTTTCCCTTGAAGTTGATGCGCTGAATATAAATGAGATCATTTAAATTAGGTGCCTTGGTAAGAATGTAATTAGACCTCGATCCATACACTCTCATATGAGATAGACAGAGGCATTTATAGTAGTAGTTGCAGGTAGATAGAATTGAATTCTTAGATTAGACAATTCTAGAAGAAAGAGGGAAAAAACGGATATAGACACCCTCATTTGTATCATTGTAACATTAGTAACAGGGGCAAGAAGAATCTAGAGAGCATAGGAGAATAGCAGAGAGTTGTAGAAGAACACCCATGTATAGATCTTGAATTAATAGAAGAAGTTGATTCAGATTCATGGCTGTTGTGTTATTCTCAGTGTATGTGTGTTGAATGCTCTGCTTATGAATATTTCTTCCTGTTATGCACTTGTTGTTATGCTGAGGGTATGATCTTGTGTGTCGAGATTTAAGTCTGAGAGGAAGTGAGTGAGTTACAATCGTTTCTTTGCTTGAGCAAGGATTCCTGCAAGGAGTGCAGTTGAAGTCGGTCTGCAAGGAGTGCATTGACAGAAGGCTCAGAGAGATAGCTTTTGTTCTCATTTGTCATGAAGGTGCAATTAGGCATCAAGCCATGCAAGGAGTGCACAGGCTAAGGCAGGAAGTCTCAGTCATGTATCTGAGCAGAAACTTTGAAAGACTGCTGCTGCAGGGGTGCGCAGAGTCAAGATAACTTCAACACTTAGACGTGATTGAAGATTTGTCGCAAGGAGTGCGCGCAAGGGTTCTTTCTAAAGACTGAAGTTGTGGAGAATCTTAGGAAGGATAGGCCTCTGAGATGCTGAGGATCAGTGTAGATAAGTGTGATTTGAAGTCAGGAAGAAGCATCGCAGGTTGACAAAGTGGCGAAGAAATCTCGTGGAGAGATACTCTTTTTCATTTCGTAAGTTACAAAAGGAAGAACGGACGGTCGAAATCATCTGAGGAGATTTCACGAAGTTCCGAGGATCGTCGGATCTTGAAGAGGTGCAAGGAGGTTACGGCACAAAGATTCCGAAGAGTTTGAAGCTCAGGAGAGAAAGAGCCGTCGATTCAGAGTCACGGAAGCCGTCATATCTACACGTGGTATCGTGTATCAGGGACTCGTGAGTTGAAGCCCCAAAGTTGTGCAGCAAGAGAAGCGATATCACGAGACGCGATATCCCTACAAGATCAGAGCCATTCATTTTGGAGGATGCGTGTAAGGAGATTATCTCATATCGGAGACTCGGACATTGGAGGTCCGAAGGGGAAGTCCTTTAGCTTTGAGAGTGGTGAAGTGGCGAGAAGGCCAGAAGCCGTCCATCTGTAGAATACAGGTGGCAGAGATCTAGAGATCTCGCGAACTCGGGAGTTCACCGGTTGAGAACCCAAGTGTTGGGTGCTCTAAGTCATGATGTAGTGAAGTGGCAAGAGATTGTGGGCTGTCCATCTGAAGGGGACAGGTGGTAGAGATCTATGAGCTCGCGAACTCGGGAGCTCGCACGGTGAATGCTCAAGTGTTTGGTGTTAAAATTTGCGAGACGCGAGGTCATGAAGCAGTGAAGTGGCGAGAGGCTAGGAGCCATCCATTTGAGGAGTACAGGTGGAAGAGATCTAAGAGATCTCATGAACTTGGAAGTTCGTAGGGTGAGAGCCCAAACATTGGGTACTTCGAGTTACGAGGACGCGAGTCGCGAGAGGAGGATAGCCATTGGATCCGGATTGCAGGTGGACCGTTGGATCCGCATGTGGGATCGTGTATCGGAGCTTCGCGAGAAAAGGCTCAAGAGTTTTTCTACGGGGATCGAGAGATTGCGAGAGGCGATACCTTGACAGATGGAGGATAGTGTGGGCCATAGCAGAGGCGGCGAGTGGAATATAGGTGGCATGAGACTTGGGATCTCGCCATGAGAAGTCCCAAAATATTGGCGTTAGGATTCACAAGTCGCGAAGTGCCGAGAGCGAGTGGACGCGTGGCAGAGAATAAGGTGGGACTGCGTGGTCGACAGGTGAACACGTGTTGCCTAGAGATAGGAGTCAACACTCCGTTGAATTCTCGCATCTCGGGGATTCGCGGATAAGAGGGTGAAAGTTTGAAAGTTTAGCCTACGAGGTCGCGAGTCACGAAATCCCTCAGGGAAAAGTCAACGAGTTGACTGACCATCGAGTCTCGGGGATCCGAGAGCCTAGTGGTCAATAGCGAACTCACGAAGCTGCGAGTTCCGATCCTCCGAGAAGTTAAGGAAGGAGGATTGCGTGAGAGAAGAGAAACTGTGGGTGCAGATTTCCCGATAGGGAAATAGAAGGAACTTGGAGTTCTTTGGGCCGAAGAGGGGATTAGAATCGGTCCTGTGAGCAAGAGGTCAGGCGGAGAGACCCTGCGGGGTGATAGGTTGGACCTCTTTACGTCAAGTGGTATCAGAGCCTCGAAAAAGCTTCTTTTCTTTTGTATAGTAGAGGAAAGGGAGAATTCATCGTGCCACCAAGGAGAAGAGGTAGACAATCACCCGATCCAGAGGGGGAAAGGGAATTGTCCATAGAAAGAGAATTGTCCAAAGAAAGAGGTAGGCAAGTGCAGAATCCAGACATGGAGAGAGAAGTGCGTAATCTTCGTGCCAGAATGGAGGACATGGAGACATCACGAAGGCGCAAAGCTGATGTAGGAGATATTGAGGTAGAGTACGTTGAAGGTGGAAGATCGCTGGTGATGCAAAAAGTCCTTTTGATGCCAGAGAAAGAAATGGAGAATTCAGCGCAGAGGAATAGTATTTTTAGGACTTCTTGCAAGACCAAGGGTTGGGCATGTAAATTCATCGTGGACAGTGGAAGCACCGATAATCTCGTTTCAACCGAGATGGTAGAAAGGCTGGAGCTGGAGACAACTGATCATCCAAGTCCATATAAAGTTTCATGGCTACAGAAGGGACACCAGGTAAATGTCACTAAACAGTGCTTGGTTGACATTAAGATAGGAGGATATAATGATAAAATTTTATGTGATGTTATTCCTATGGATGTCTGTCATTTATTACTGGGAAGACCATGGCAATATGATAGAAATGTAATTCATGATGGGAGAAAAAATACATATACCCTGGAGAGGAATGGGAGGACTCATATGTTGTGTCCAATTGAAGATAAAGAGGTGAAGCCGGAGGTAAACAACATAGTACTTCTAATGAGCGGGAAGGAACTTCTTACCAAAGTTAAGAAGAAGGAGGATCCACAATTCTTTGTGGTCAGAAAACCGAGAATTGTTCTGACTAGCACAAGAGTGGACGATTTACCAGGAGAAGTTCAGGAACTACTGGAAGAGTTCGCTGATATTGTGATGGACGAACTACCTCGTTCGTTACCACCAATGAGGAGCGTGAGTCACCATATAGATCTCATACCAGGAGCTAGTTTTCCAAACAAAGCCGCATACAGATTGACGCCACAAGAGAATGAAGAGGTTAAAAGACAGGTCCAAGAGTTTTTGGACAAAGGCTTGGTCAGGGAAAGCTTGAGTCTGTGTGCTGTTCCAACAGTACTCAGTCCGAAGAAAGACGGAGGCTGGAGGATGTGCACTGATTCAAGGGTGATAAACAAGATAACTATCAGGTATAGATTCCCATTGCCAAGAATGGATGACCTAATGGATTGATTAAGTGGAGCAAATTTTTTTTCAAAGATAGATTTGAAGAGTGGATATCATCAGATTCATATGAGAGAAGGTGACGAATGGAAAACAACATTCAAGACAAACGAAGGTTTGTATGAATGGCTTGTCATGCCGTTTGGCTTGACAAATGCACCAAGTACCTTTATGAGGTTGATGAATGAAGTCCTGAAGGAGTTCATTGGGAAATTTGTCATCATGTATCTGGATGACATATTGGTTTTCAGCAAGACAAAGGCTGAACATCTGAAGCATTTGGCTATTGTGATGAAGAGATTACAACAAGAGAACCTGCTGATAAACATGAAGAAGTCCTCATTCATGAAGACATAACTCATTTATTTGGGGTTTGTTATATCTGAAAATGAGTTGAGGATGGATCCAGATAAGGTGGAGGTAATCAAGAATTGGCCATCACCAAGGAACATATTTGAGGTAAGGAGTTTTCATGGACTGGCTAGTTTCTACCGAAAATTCATTAGGAATTTCAGTGGGATTAGTGCAGCAATGATGGATACAGTGAAGAAAAGACATAAACCTTTTCACTGGATGGAAGAGGCTGAGAAGAGTTTCAATTTATTTAAATGAAAGATTACAGAGCAACCAGTGTTGGTGTTGCCAGATTTTCAGAAGACATTCCAAGTAAAATGTGATGCAAGCGGGTTTGCCATAGGAGCAGTCTTGAGCCAGGAAGACAGGTCGATTGCATATTTCAGCGAGAAGCTGAATGAGGAAAAGGAAAAGTAATCCACATATGATAAAGATTTCTATGCCATCATACAGGCATTGAGGAAATGGAGGCACTATTTGATTCCAAAAGAATTTGTTTTATATAGTGATAACCATGCATTACAATTTATGACTCAATAAGAAAAGTTGAATCAGAGGCATGTTAAATGGGTAGAATACATGCAAAATTTCACTTTTGTGATAAAACATATTTCTGGTACTGCTAACAAAGTTTTTGATTCTTTGAGAACGAAGTGTTTTCTATTGCAGGAATTCAAAGTCAGGACATTAGGCTTTGATGATCTTAAGGACATGTATGCAGATGATTCAAATTTTAAGGAAGCCTATGAAGCAGCTGATAATCTAGTTCTCAGAGACAGGAGTCAGTGGATAGAGTACATGATCCAGGATGGATTTTTGTTCAAAGGCAATCAACTGTGTATTCCAAATTGCTCCATGAGGGAGAACTTGTTGAAAGAAAAACACAGTGGAGGATTGGCAGGACATTTTGGCCATGATAAGACATTTGCAAAGCTGAGCGAGTCATACTTTTGGCCAGGGATGCAGTCAGAAGTCAAGAAGTTTGTGGACATATGCAGGATTTGTCAGCATTCAAAGGGAAGAAAGAAGAATGCGGGTTTTTATCATCCATTACCCATACCTGAGAAGCCGTGGGATGAAACTAGCATGGATTTTGTATTGGGATTGTCGAGGACACAGAGAGGTGTTGATTCAATCTTTGTGGTAGTTGACAGGTTTTCCAAAATGGCACATTTTATCCCATGCCAGAAGATCAGTGATGCTACTCACATCGCAAATTTGTTTTTCAAGGAGATTGTTCGACTTCATGGATTGCCGAAAAGCATAGTTTCGGACAGAGACACAAAATTCATAGGGAATTTTTGGAGGACATTATGGAAGAAGCTAGGAACTAACTTGATGTTTAGTTCTGCTTATCATCCTCAGATGGATGGACAAACAGAAGTGGTCAATAGAAGCTTGGGAGATTTTTTGAGGAGCTTGGTGACAGAGCACCATAGCAGCTGGGATAGCATATTACCGCAGGCAGAGTCCGCATACAATGATTCAGTAAATCAGAGCATAGGAAAAAGTCCATTTCAGATTGTATATGGAATGCAACTGAGAGAAGTTTTTGAATTGAGGGATTCAGAACAGACTGATACTAGCAGTGCTAGTGCAGGAGAATTCGCTGAAGCGATGAAGGAACTTCATGTCCAGGTGAAGGAGCGACTGTTGAAGTCAAGTCAGGAATACAAACGCAGGGTAGATCAGCATCGGAGACAACTTCAGTTTGAAGTTGGTGATCTGGTTCTTGCGCATTTGAGGAAGGAGAGGTTCCCAATAGGAACATACAACAAGCTGAAGATGAAGAAAATTGGGCCATGCAAGGTCTTGAAGAAAATGGGACAGAATGCTTATGAAATTGAGTTACCGGATGGGATCGGAATATCTCCGATATTTAATGTTTCGGATTTGTATCCATATAAAGTTGATGAAGTAGGAGCAGAAAGTGATAATCAACTAGAGATCCAGTGGCAGAAGCAAATGCCAGTTGTAGAGAAGCCACAGATGGAGCAGATACTGAATAAACGAGCGGGTAAGAAAACCAGAAGGAAAGAATATTTTGAATATTTAGTCAAGTGGAAGGGACATCCAGTTGAATATGCCAGCTGGGAGACTGAAGCAGAAATTCTGAAGCATGGACATACCGTACAGGAGCTCATGGACAGGAGCCCATGCAAATTTTCAAGCGAGGGACTATGATGCAGGATCATCCCTCACGACAAGCAAAACCAACGTGGAAGCAGAAGACAGATGGAAGACGTCCAACGCAAGTTTTTTAATTTTTAAATTTTCCCTTGAAGTTGATGCGCTGAATATAAATGAGATCATTTAAATTAGGTGCCTTGGTAAGAATGTAATCAGACCTCGAGCCATATGCTCTCGTCTGAGATAGACAGAGGCATTTATAGTAGTAGTTGCAGGTAGATATAATTGAATTCTTAGATTAGACAATTCTAGAAGAAAGAGGGAAAAAACGGATATAGACACCCTCATTTGTATCATTGTAACATTAGTAACAGGGGCAAGAAGAATCTAGAGAGCATAGGAGAATAGCAGAGAGCTGTAGAAGAACACCCATGTATAGATCTTGAATTAATAGAAGAAGTTGATTCAGATTCATGGTTGTTGTGTTACTCTCGGTGTATGTGTGTTGAATGCTTTGCTTATGAATATTTCTTCCTGTTATGCACTTGTTGTTATGCTGAGGGTATGATATCGTGTGTCGAGATTTAAGTCTGAGAGGAAGTGAATGAGTTACAATCGTTTCTCTGCTTGAGCAAGGATTCCTACAAGGAGTGCAGTTGAACTCGGTCCGCAAGGAGTGCGTTGACAGAAGGCTCAGAGAGATAGCTTTTGTTCTCATTTTTTGTGAAGGTGTAGTTAGGCATCAAACCGTGCAAGGAGTGCACAGGATAAGGGAGGAAGTCTCAGTCATGTATCTGAGCAGAAACTTTGAAAGACTGCTGCTGCAGGGGTGCGCAGAGTCAAGAGAACTTCAACACTTAGACGTGATTGAAGATTTTCCGCAAGGAGTGCACGCAAGGGTTCTTTCTAAAGAATGAAGTTGTGGAGAATCTTAGGAAGGATAGGCCTCTGAGACGCTGAGGATCAATGTAGATAAGTGTGATTTGAAGTCAGGAAGAAGCATTACAGGTTGACGAAGTGGCGAAGAAATCTCGTTTAGAGATACTCTTTTTCATTTCGTAAGTTACAAAAGGAAGAAGGGACGGTCGAAATCATCTGAGGAGATTTCATGAAGTTCTGAGGATCATCAGATCTTGAAGAGTTGCAAGGAGGTTACGGCGCGAAGATTCCGAAGAGTTTGAAGCTCAAGAGAGACAGAGCCGTCGATTCAGATTCACGGACGCCATCAGATCTACACGAGGTATCGTGTATCGGGGACTCATGAGTGGAAGCCCCAAAGTTGTGTAGCAAGAGTAGCGATATCGCGAGACATGATATCCCTACAAGATCAGAGCCGTTCATTTTGGAGGACGCGTGTAAGGAGATTCTCTCATCTCGGAGACTCGGACATTGGAGGTCAGAAGGGGAAGTCCTTTAGCTTTGTGATTAGCGAAGTGGCGAGAAGGCCAGGAGCCGTCTATCTGTAGAAGACAGGTGGCAAAGATCTAGAGATCTCACAAACTCGAGAGTTCATCAGTTGAGAACCCAAGTATTGGGTGCTCTAAGTCACGAAGTAGCAAAGTGGCAAGAGACTGTGGGCTGTCCATCTGAAGGGGACAGGTGGCAGATATCGGTGATCTCGCGAACTCAGGAGCTCGTAGGGTGAACGCTCAAGTGTTTGGTGTTAAAAGTCACGAGACACGAGGTCACGAAGTAGTGAAGTGGTGAGAGGCTAGGAGTTGTCCATATGAGGAGGACAGGTGGCAGAGATCTAAGAGATCTCGCAAACTCAGAAGTTCGCAGGGTGAGAGCCCAAACATTGGGTACTCCGAGTTACGAGGATGCGAGTCGCGAGAGGACGATAGCCATTGGATCCGGATTGCAGGTGGACCGTTGGATCTGCACGTGGGATCGTGTATCGGAGCCTCGTGAGAAAAGGCTCGAGATTTTGGCTATGGGGATCGAGAGATTGTGAGAGGCGATACCCTGACAGCTGGAGGATAGTGTGGGCCATAACAGAGGTGGCGAGTGGAATACAGGTGGCACAAGCCTCAATATCTCGCCGCGAGAAGTCCCAAAATATTGGCGTTAGGATTCGTGAGTCACGAAATGCCAAGAGCGAGTGGATGCATGGCAGAGCATAAGGTGGGACCGCATGGTCGACGAGTGGACACGCGTTGCCTGGAGATAGGAGTCAACACTTCGTTGAATTCTTGCATCTCGGGGATTCACAGAATAAGAGGGTGAAAGTTCGACAGTTCAGCCTACGAGGTCGCGAGTCGTGAAATCCCTCAGGGAAAAGTCAGCGAGTTGACTGAACATCGAGTCTCAGGGATCCGAGAGCCCAGCGGTCAATAGAAAACTCACGAAGCTGCGAGTTTCGATCCTTCGAGAAGTTAAGGAAGGAGGATCGTGCGAGAGAAGAGAAACTGTGGGTGCAGATTTCCCGATAGGGAAATAGAAGGACCTTGGAGTTCTTCGAGCCGAAGAGGGGATTAGAATCGGTCCTGTGAGCTAGAGGTCAGGTGTAGAGACCCTGCGGGGTGATAGGTTGGACCTCTTTGCGTCACTTCTTCATCAGATTGAAGCTCTTCTCTGCTTCTTCTTTCCAGTGTAAAGATTTGTGTCTTTTCTTCATCATATCCATCATTGGTGCACTAATTCCACTGAAATTTCGAATGAATTTCCTGTAGAAACTTTCCAAACCATGGAAGCTTCGAACTTCGAACACGCTCTTTGACAATGGCCAATTCTTAATTGAATCTACCTTTTCTGGATCCATCTTCAGCTCATTTGGAGAGATAACAAAACCAAAATAAATGATTTTTGTCCTCATAAATGATGATTTCTTCATATTAATCAACAATTTTTCTTGCTGTAATCTCCTCATCACTGCAGCTAAATGCCTTAAGTGCTCTTCTTCTGTCTTGCTGAAAATTAATATATCATCAAGATATACAATGATGAATTTCCCTATGAAATCCTTCAGAACTTTGTTCATTAACCTCATGAAAGTACTAGGTGCATTCGTTAAGCCAAATGGCATAACAAGCCATTCATACAACCCCTCATTTGTCTTGAATGTTGTCTTCCATTCATCACCTTCTCTCATTCGAATCTGATGATACCCATTTTTCAAATCAATCTTTGAAAAAAATCTTGCTCCACTCAAGCAATCCATCAAGTCGTCCATCCTTGGCAATGGAAATATGTATCTGATGGTAATCTTATTGATCTCCCTTGATTCTGTACACATTCTCCAGCCTCCATATTTCTTTTGGCTGAGCACTGTCGGAATAAAACATGGACTCAAGCCTTCCTGAATCAATCCCTTGTGCATTAAGTATTGGACCTGTCTCTTAACTTATTTATTTTCTTGCGGCGTCAAACTATACGCGGCTTTGTTCAGTAAGATGGCTCCATTTACAAGGTCGATATGATGGCTTATACTTCTGAAAGATCGAAACGAACAAGGTAGTTCGTCCACTACTATATCAACAAATTCTTCCAGCAACTCCTGGATTTATTCTGGTCAATCACCTATCCTTGTACTGATCAAAAAAATTATGGGCTTCCTGACCACAATAAATTGTGTGTCCTCCTTCTTCTTAACGTCATTAATAAGTTCCTTCCCACTCATGATAAGTAAAGTGTTACTCCTGTTTTCACCCATTTATCCTTAATTGGAAGCAACATGTGAGTCCTTCCATTCTTTTCCAGGGTGTACGTGTTCTTTCTCCCATCATGAACCATGTTTCTGTCATATTTCCATGGTCTACCCAACAATAGATGACAAACGTCCATGGGAATGAAATCACATAATATATCATCTTTATATCCTCCTATCTTAAATTCAACTAAACACAGTTTAGTGACATTTACATGATGTCCTTTTTGTAGCCATGAAACTCTGTATGGGCTTGGATGTACAATAGTTTCCAGCTCCAGTTTTTCTACCATCTCTGTAGATATGCAATTTTTTGTGCTACTGTTGTCCACTATGACTTTGCATACTCTTTCTTTAGTTTTGCAAGCAGTCTGAAATACATTGTTTCTTTGGGTTGGGTTCTTTACCTCTTTCTTTGGCTTCAAGAGAACTTTCCTCATCATCAAAGATCTTTCACCCTCAGCATCTTCCGCCTCAACATTTTGTCCTTGAGCTTTGGCAATGTGAGTTTCACCACCATCGTTTTTCTTATCTGGACACTCATAGGATTTATGTCCGATCTTCCCACAGAAAAAACATTTTCCTTCACCTCCTCTATCTCTTCCTCTTCCTCTGGCTCGAGGAAAAGTATTTCTATCATCATACCTCCCTCTCTATGAGCTTCCTCCTCTCTCATGTTGACTTTGAGGTTTCTTCCCCTCTTCTTTAGATTTCTGAGTTCTGTCTTGGGAAATTGTTTTGCCTCTGGCTTGACTTCTACCTCAACCTCTTTGACCTTGTTTTCGGCTTAGCTTGTCTTCAGCCTTCGGAGCCATCTAATAAACATCTTCCACATTTCAAATGGTCATCATTCTCATCTCATCTTGAATGTCATATCGCAGACCATTCATGTACCTGGCAAATTTTTCATCATCGCTTTCCCGATGACCTGCCCTAATGCTTATCCTATAGAATTATTCAGTGTATTCCTTCACTGGCATCACCTTCTATCTCAAATTTTGCATCCTCTGAAACAGATTGATTTGATAATCCTTGGGTATAAATTTGGCTTTCATCTTTGCAACCATTCTATCCCAGCTCTTGATTTTCTACTTGCCCTTGCAGCATTTGTGAGCCTGCAGTTCATCCCACTATAGTGTTCCATGCCCTTTAAGACTAGTGATGGCATGTTTGACCTTTTTGTCTTCCTCGACATCCTCACAGTCAAAGTATTTGTATAGAGCTCTAAACCAATCTATAAACTCTTCAACATCCAGGTTTCCCTCATACACTGGAATGTCCATTTTTTCTCTAGCACCTATCCTTGCAGCAACCCTGAATAGGCATTCGTCTGTAGCATCTTTGACTAGGACTTATTCTAATTCGTTTCCAGCATCATTTCCACTTTCATCTTCACTGATATCCCCAACGTCAAATGTGTGCCTCTGTGTTGTCTCCATAGCATCAAGCCTAACACGTAATTTGTGCATTTCTCTTTCCACTGCTGTATCAGGCATTGGCCTATCTCTTCTTCTTGGCAACATGGTTAAGAAATTTTTTTTTTTCTCCCTTCTACAGAAAACAAAGGATTTGTTCTTTTCTCTGATACCAAATGATGCAGACCCCAACCCTCGGGCTGAGATACGCACAGGATCGTTCTAATTCTCCTCTGAGTCGAATTGACTATCCAATCTCCCTATGGGAAATCCTCACACACACAAGAGTGTATCCATAGGTCCTTCCTGAAAAACCCGCCCTATCCAACTTAACTCCAGGTGCAAGCCTTACTCTTCCATACAACCATGACCTGGTCCTTGCACAAGCGACTTTTGCAACTCACGTGTTCGTGGGTCAAAGACCTTCAACCTTTGTTAACCAAATGTCCATACCCAAGATGCAATGGGATATGGATCCTCCTTATTAGTGCCCTCCATGAATAAACTCTAGTGAAGGCTAAGCACTAGCACCACTCACAACTCGCAACTTCGTGAATTGAAGTGTTGAATCTCCAGGCCCTTCTTTTACAAAACTCCGAGACGCGAAAGTCCAAGAAGACTTGACTCCTTCAACACTTCTCGTGACTCGCCACTTCACCACTTGGCATGTTGAACCTTTATGCCATTTTCTTATGAGAAATCGAAGCACCAGAATTAAACAAGGTGTTGATTCTTTGCCAGGCGACGAGTGTTCACCTATCAACCACGTGGTTCCCACCAAAAGGACGTGCCATGTGTTGCATGAGCCTTCGCAACTTGCAATCTTGTGACTTCTGCATTCGAAACTAATTCCTCCCAACCTTCAAAACCTTGATATGCAATATAGATAAGAGGTTCTGATCCAATGGTTATTCCTACTTCTCGCTACTCAGGAGTTCGCAAAACCAAAGGATTTTGTCTGCCTCCAAATTCCTGAACCCCGAGTTCGCAATATGATCCAACGACTTGGGTTGAGACAAGACCAATGACTCACATTGATTCTTGATGATAGGGTGGTGAGTTCTTCCAACTCCTAACCGCCTTGCAACTTCATTGGATCCTACAGTCGTCGCAACTTCAAGAATTCTCCACTTAGAATTTTGACCATTCGATTCCTTCCCCTGAATCTCTGTCCCAAATTGACTAGGTGTTCTTCCACTTGAACTTAAATTCTATGCGACAGCTTCGATTTCTATCTCCCTCTAAAGTTCTTTGATCTTTGTCCTCCTTTGAAGTGTTCAAAGGTGTTACCCCTTCTAAGCTTTCACTTGTAAACTCAAGTCTTTAGAAGGACTCCTTCACGCACTCCTTGCGGCAATCTTTCAAATACTCCAGGGTATTTGATCTTTCGACTCTATGCACTCTTGGTAACAACAATATTTCACTCTTCAACCTTAGTTGAAATGTTCTAAGACCTTAACTAGCATGTGCACACCTTGCACAACTTCTGTACTTCACGTACACTTCTGCTGGAATGAGAACAATGGTGTTCCTCTTGAGCTTTCTGAGATAAAAATCAGAACCCTTGTTGACGCACACCTTCTGGACATCTCACTGCACTCCTTGCACGAACTTCTCTAAGGAAAATAAACCATTGAAACTCATTCTCTTTCTCTCTCAGACTTCATACACTCAACATGAAATAATACATTCAACACAGCATAACATCATAACAAATGCATAACAGAGAGAATAAAACAACTGTAAGCATACCATTCAACATATGTAAACAGTAAGCATCATAACACCATGAAATCTGAGTCAAAGCTTCATATATTAATTCAAGCTCTTGTACATGGGTTCTTCTCTACAGCTCTTTGCTACAACTCTTCATCTTATTTTTTGTGCTAGTGATACAATAATGCAAGAGTGAGGGTCTCTATATTCGTTTTTCCTCCTACACTTCTAAACCGTCCAATCTAACATTCATATCTACCTAATTTTACATTAATAAACTTAAATGCCCTAGCACATCTGATAGATGAGAGTAATCTCTCTAGATCTGTTCCTATCTTCAACACATAAATGCAAGTACGCTCCTCCTAACTATTACATTAATGCGTTTGGTTTCAAAATTCAAAACGGTCTTCACAAAAATGTGCCCTTTTTCTTCATCTGCGCGTCCAGCTATTTCTTTGGCTATGCACGTTCTTTGGATTTGCATGATGCTCTTGCATCAAACCTACTCTTATACCAATTGTTAGATAACTAAGAGGGGGTATGAATTAGTAATAGTGTAATTATAATCCTTTTTCTTCAAATAATCCAAGTATTATATAAATGTAGAATTATTATCCAATAATGAGTAATAAGAAATGAACAATCACACACATACACAATACACCAGTGTTTTATGTGGAAACCCAAATCGAGAGAAAACAAAGAATTATTTGTCTTATATGTCTTGAAGAACTACACTCATTCGAAGCACCAACTTCCTTTGTTTTCCAGTTGCAACTGGAATGAAGCTACAACCCCCTAGTTTATAAGGATACAACTTGAGGGATGATACAACTCCCCAATTCTCTGGCTACAACCAGAAGGAGGCTACAAACCCCTATGTTCTCCGGATACAACCGGAAGGTGGATAGAACCACATGTCCTTGACTCGTCCAACTGCCCTAAAATAGAAGTAGAAAGATGGAACCACTGTCACACTATCACTGTGATATATACCTTTGTAAACCTGTACCAATAAACCTGAACTATTCATCAACCATGCATCAACATGTACCTCAACTTGTAATCAAGTTGTACCATAAACAAGTGCATCAACCATGCACAAACCTGTACCATAAACAAGTGCATCAACCATGCACCAAGTTGTACCAAACAATCTATAATCAACACGTACCATAAACAAGTGCAACCAACCATGTACCAAGTATGTACCAATCATGTGTCAATTATTAATCAACTATGACTCATCAATATGTACCAACATCATCAACTATACACCTCATGTATGTGTCAACTCATCAACTACTTGTCTCAACCATGTAGACATCTTGTACCTCAACTAAAATCCCTAATCAATTTCATCATCCAAATATGATTTATAACTCTGTAATAGACCTAGTGTATATGATCTCATACCTGCAAACCTTCCTTAACTTTAAACATCAAGAGACTAGCATTTACATCAAACCTTTTTTTAGTCTCACGTGACTAGTTTTGGATTAGTCAACAACCCTAACTTGAAATAATCATAAATTTGTATCTGTAATGAATAAATATCTAAAACTAATACACAATGTTCTTCAGTATGTTTTATGCAATTCCTCTAGGTGTCACTACTTGGAACCTCTCAAAAAAGTAGTTATAGAAAAAATGACATACCCTATTGAATTTTAGCTTATTCTAGAGAGAGAACTTATAGAGCGTGCCCTGCAAAAAATACTTGTTGATTCAATCCGAAACAGTTACACCAAATACTACAACGTTTATGCTAACCAATAATTTTTTTATTAATGAAATTGGATCTGTTATGAATATGTTATGAAGTTTTTACCCGAAAACCGGGTTTTTACTAGTTTCAAGACTAGCCACAAACCCTATTTTCCACGGAGTGTAAATCCAAAAATACAATGAACCACAAGATAAAGTTTTTACCATGGATACTTGGATATGTTTCCCCAATTTCATAGCAATTTCACGGTCTTAAGCATTCTATAAAAAGATATATTATTAAAATGGCGAGATGACCTGTAAATAACATACCTTAGAAAACATCATCAAAAAAAATTATCTTTCCTTGAATTCCAGCCTTCTTTTATTCACGTTCCCTCGGAAATTCTACTTAGATATCCTTTGGTTACCTTAGAGACCTGTATGTATTCAATATGCTCAAGTGTATCTAAAATGAGAGAGCCTTGCCTCTTATTTATACTCTCCAAGTAGCTTCCTTAAAAACATCTTCTAGGTCACTTTGCCCACTTTCCTCATTTTAGGGTTAACCCACTTCTAATTTCTCCATTAAATTTATTATTTCAATAATTTCTTTTGTATTCACTTTGAATTATATTACACTCATAAATTCACTTTATTATTTACCTTATAAAATCTCTTAAACCACTTTGACTACTTTGACCTTTTGGGGCTTCTAGATGACATAAGAGGGTCCTCCAACTTCGTAAGGCCATAACTCTCAAACCATGAGGAGTTATATGACATTACACATACCAAAAGAAATGGAATGACATGTACCATCCCTATAGAATAGTATTACCTGAGAATATATGAAAACCCATACCATTATACATCAAACAAACTTGTGTCCATTACCCAAACCTGGGTTTTCCAACTTCTCATGGCCATAACTCTCTAACCGTGAGGAGTTATGTGACATTCCACATACCACCAAAAATTGAATGACATGCACTATCCATATAGGATAGTTTCAATGACAAATTCACTGACCTTAATCTCATTATTCCACAAATAAGCATGGGTTTGCTAACCATACTTCTAGGATAACTCAATCCTCAAAGCGTCTTCCTGTGAGGGATTTCACCATAAGGATACCACTTTGAAGTTCATCCATTTATAATTATTATCAACCATGAAGACAATAGCGAGTTATATTTACATCAAACAACTTGGGTCCATTACCCAACCTTTGTGCTACGGGGATTTCTTCAAGGGTTGACATCAATGACAACCAACCTTAATCAACATCCTCAATACCCAACATATAAATCTATTGAAATATTTACAACAAAAACAAACATATATACATACCAATATTCACAATTGTTTACAATGAAATAAAATGTTTCCTTGATCCATTTGGAGTGAGTTCAATTCTCCATTGGTTAACCATAAACCTACACTGAGATATCCATAATATCTATAGGACATAATCAAAACATTATACATACCTAAATGGTGATTTTTTAATTTATCAATCGAACATAACAATTCATAAAACATTACACATAACTATAATCGATGGCTATATAAACTATGATGAGAGGAGCAATCACACTTGATTTGATGAACTGGTCAAAAATACAATTGGAATGGTTGACGCAACATGTTTCTCTTCAGTTGTATGACCCTCTTTTATTCTTGAGCTTCCCTCAATCGACGAAGAAAGATCTTAAAGTACCTGCAAAAATCATTCAACCTCCATAAATATGTAAAAAATCAATACAAGTCATATTTGTAGTGCATTATTTACTCTAAGATGCATTTTTACGAGAGTGTCAGAACATACTTGCATGAGCTCCTCTTGGTTTTGAGAATAATTTATTGGAGCCACATGTCTAATATTTTATCAAACTGCCTCCCTTGATTTGAAGTAGAAGCAACAAAGTCAACATCGACTTTTTTGTTTCTTTGTTGGAACGACTGAGGTTTTCTCCAAGATTAAACGGATCCAATAAATTATTCTCTACTAAACAGGGCCAACCACGTGAATTCAGAATCTCTTATGGCCCCTTTCCTCCCCTCACATCACTCTCAATTCCCCAATACCCAACGTATAAATCTATTGAAATATTTACAGCAAAAACAAAAACATATACATACCAATATTCACAATTGTTTACAATGAAATAAAATGTTTCCTTGATCCATTTGGAGTGAGAGGAGTATGGTGAAAATAGATTTTAGATTAAGTAGTTATTAAAATATTCATGTACATCATCATTTATTACTTTTAGCCAACCTCTTCTTCTTATCTCTATAGTTCCTAATCATTTCATCAATATTTATGTCTTCGTTCTCTAGGTTCTCTTCAAAATATTATTGTGATTGTGTCCTCTCACACAAAGAACGCCTAGTTGTGGGATACTCACAGTGTAATGGAGGCCACTGTGATGAGGCATCACCTACAAAATAAAAAAATAAAAAATTTAAATGGTCAGTTTAAAATTATCATTGAGTTAGTTCAGTAATATTAAAAAAAACACTTGCAATGTCATTGTTTACCTAGTGCACTAGTTGACATTGTTTGAATGGTTTCCATCGCATGCTCCTCTTCAACTGTATGACCCTCAAGTACAAAATTATCTTCCATTGAGACCACAAAATTTATAAGGACAATCATAAATGTATAAGTAAAAAGAAAAAAAGTACAAAATGTATAACTATGAAATTATTAAGTATATGATTTAAATACAACAATATTACCATCATGTGCCACCTCGGTCGTAGCACCATCGTGGGGATGTGCCCCAATGGAATATTGGGACAGCATGGGAGAACCATCTTTTGGTTTCAAATTTCTATCAATGCACTTCTCTCCAATACTAGTGTGTTCCTTGACAGTGATGCTCCCCTCATTAAAACAAAGTGACACAGACTGAGCCCCTGCCTCGGCCAGAGTCTTTGTGTTGACCTCCTAGTCTTAATGGATCGTTCTAATTTCACCTTCAAGTCAAAGTGGATATTTTGATTCCTCACTGGAATCTCTATTAAAAACCCATTCCACAAGTCCTTCCTTTTCCCCTATCACGGCTTCTGCGCATACCTGATCTCTCCCCGACAGAAATTTTGGGTTTCGGGGTTTCACGATTCCCGTTGTCGAGAACCTCAGTCTTCTCAATCCCCTGATCTCTGATATCCCAAAATGTTGAAACGGCTTCCACAGTGTTTAGTCCCCATGGATAACTTCCGGTCCATGTGACCACCTTTCCATATGACTGCAGTCCTATGTCTTTCACAATTTTGGGCATTCAAATGCCGAAACGCATGGACCCTTTGTCCTCGGGATTCCCAATCCTTCGAATCCTAATTTCCCGAAATGGTTTCCCTTTCAGGATTCTTCTTCGAAAACCTATATTGTTTCCACGCGTCCCCTTGAGATGGATGGTCCTCATTGTTTCATGATTTCAGGTTTTGAAACACCGAAATCCCTATGGTTTCTTTCCCTTGGAACTTCCGAAGTTCCTCTTTCTGATCCTCTAATATGACGAAATGACGTCAGCTGGCCCCACAATGGATATTTCCACCTTGTCGAGGTTTCTAACTTTGTAGTTCTGAAAAGTGCATGCTTCCTCTCTTCAGGATTCACGAAACGCCGAATCCTGAAATGCCGATGGACTCTCCTATCGAGATTTTTCATGAATTCTCGGATTTCCGCCATGCATACTCCTATCATGGATGGTCCTCAATCATTTCATGATTTCATGAAATCAAATGTCAATGTCCTCCTATCCTCTTGAACCCTGAAATCCCAACATGAAAAATGTCGATGGGGTCTTGATCGTCGCCACGTGTCTCAACCGACGGACGGTCCTGATTCAGTCTCGGGATTTCGTGACTTGTGATTCCCCAGTTTCGCAGTTTCTCTGTCAACTCAAAACCCCGGTAACCGAAATACCAATAGGTTCTTGATCTTCCCCACGTGTCTCAATATATGGATGGTCTAGATCAAGATCGAGATTTTCACTACGAAGTGACCCGATCTCTTGTCCTCGAGACTTTTGATACACCGAATTCAAAAACCTCGATATCCCGATGTCTTTTGGGACCTTCACTCTGCTTGTGAGAGTTTAATCCTCGTGAAACTCCTTTCAGATCCCACGACTGATGGGTATCTAAGTGAGGATTCGATGGCTCACGTTTTCCTAAGATTGAACCCTGGAAACAGTCATAACCTCCTTGCTTTTCTGTTAGATCGGACAACTGGTGGGATTTCACAAATTCTCTACAAAGAATTTTGACTGTCCATCTCTTCCCTTCGATGACTTCACAGGTTCGAATCCTTTTGAGGTTTTCCATGACTTTTAGTCTTTCAATAAACTCCTGCACGCACTCCTTGTGACAAACCTTCAAACACTTCAGTGTTGAACACCTTCGACTCCGCACACTCCTTGCAACAGTAGTCCTTCAATAGTTTCTCACATTTCAAACCATAGATTCAAGCTTGGTCTATGCACACCTTGCATGACTTCTACGTCAAATATTCCCTTCAGAGGAAATGAGAACAAAAGTTGTCCTATCTGAGAATTCCAGAGACAAATCTCTGAATTCTTTGTCAACGCACACCTTGCGAAAAATTCAACTGCACTCCTTGCAGGAATCCTTGCTCAGATAGAGAAACAATTGAAACTCATTCCTTACTCTCCCTTTCTCAGACTTCAAACATTTAACAATAAATCATTCATACATAGCATAAAAGCAAATGTATAACATAAAGAGTAAAACCATGAACATACCATTCATCATACACATATAAGAAACAAACACAATGCCATGAATATGAATTTAGACTTCTTCTATTAACTCAAATCTCTGTACATGGGTGTTTTTCAAAATCAGTTTCTCTGTTTCATCTCTGTATGCTCTTCTCTTGGTAATTTTCTTCACTATAATACAATTACACAATGAGGGTGTTTATATCCCATTTCCCTCTCGCATCCTAAACTGTCTAATTCACGCATTAAATTCTATCTACTTGCATTAACTATCATAAATGCATTTCCACCTACTAAGGATGAGAGAGGATCACTCAAGGTCCATTTACATTTTTATAAGTGTGCCTCCACTTGATGACTTCATTAATGTTTCAAGACATTTTCAAAATTTGCGTTGGGTGCCTTTCCAGTTGTCTTTTGTCTCTATGCTGGCTCGCTTGAGATGCTTCTGCATCATACTCTCTTGCTTGAAAATTTTCATGGGCTCCTATCCATGATCTCATGCATGATTTGTCCATGCCTCTGGATCTCTGCTACATTCTCCCAGTTGGCACATTCAATTGGATGGCCCTTTTACTTGACCAAATATCCAAAGTGTTGCTTTCGCCTAGTCTTCTTGCTGACCCTTTTGTTCAGTATGTACTCCATCTGTGGCTTTTCTGAAATTGGGATCTGTTTTGTCCACTAGACCTCTGACTGTTCATTTCCCATTCCTGCTTCCTCAGATTTATATGGGTACAAATCTGAGATATTGAACATCGGAGAAATTTCGATCCCATCGGGTAATTCAATCTCGTAAGCATTCGCCCCAAATTTCTTCAAGACCTTACATGGTCCAATTTTCTTCATCTTCAGTTTATTATATGTCCCTCTCAGGAACCTTTCCTTTCTCAAATGTACTAGAATCAAATCACCAACCTCAAATTGAAGTTGTCTCCTATGTTGATTTGCTCTGAATCTCTCAGCTTAGAATTTCCTCTCGGCTGCATGCCATAGACAATCTGAAATGGACTCTGCCCTGTGCTTCTATTAAATGAGTCATTATAAGAAAACTCTACCTATGGTAATATGTTGTCCCATTGGCTATGGTGTTCTGTCACCAAGCTTCTCAACAAGTCTCCCAGACTTCTGTTTACCACTTATGTCTGTCCATCTGTCTGAGGATGATAATTTGAACTGAATGATAAGTTAGTTCCCAACTTCTTCCATAAAGTCCTCCAAAAATGTCCTACGAACTTAGTGTCTCGATCCGAAACTATGCTCCTTGGTAAGCCATGAAGTTGAATGACTTCTTTGAAAAATAGATTCACAATGTGAGTTGCGTCACTGGTCTTCTGACATGGAATGAAGTGTGCCATCTTGGAAAATCTATCCACCACCACAAAGATTGATTCAAAACCTCTTCGTGTTCTTGGAAACCCCAATATGAAATCCATGTAGACTGCATCCCACAGCCTCTCAGGTATTGGCAATGGTTGGTAAAATATTGCATTCTGTCTCTTTCCCTTCAAATCCTGGAAAATTCTACATCTATCCATGAATATCTTGACATATGCTCGCATTCCCGGCCAAAAATATGACTCATTCAATTTTGCGAACATCCTGTCGTGACTAAAATGTCTGGCCAATCCTCCACTATGTTTCTCCTTCAGCAAATTCTCCCTCATGGAGCATTTTGGAATACAAAGTTGATTACCTTTAAATAGTAATCCTTCTTGGATCATGTATTCTATCCATTGACTTCTGTCCCTGAGAATTTGATTCTCAGTTGCTTCATATGCCTCCTTAAAATCTGGATCATCTCTGTACATGTTCCTGAGATCATCAAAACCCAGTGTTTTAACTCGGAATTCCTGCAACAGCAAACATTTCCCGCTCAAAGCATCAACAACCTTGTTAGCAGTTCCAGAAATATGCTTAGTTACAAAAGTGAAGTTCTGCATGTATTCAACCCATTTTACATGTCTTTGATTCAACTTTTCCTGTTGAGTCACAAGCTGCAGTGCATGATTGTCACTGTATAAGACAAACTCCTTCGAGATCAAGTAATGTCTCCATTTCTTTAATGCCTGAATAATAGCATAAAACTCCTTGTCATACATGGAGTATTTCACCTTTGCTTCATTCATATTCTCTCTGAATTATGCTATCGGCATGTCTTCTTGACTCAAGACTGCCCCTATTGCAAATCCACTTGCATCGCATTTCACTTGAAATGTCTTTTGGAAATCAGGTAACACCAGGATTGGTTATTCCATGATTTTCCTCTTCAACAGATTAAAACTCTTCTCAGCCTCTTCTGTCCAGTGAAAAGACTTATGTCTCTTCTTCACAGTATCCATCATTGGTGCACTATTTCCACTGAAATTCCTAATGAATATTCGGTAGAAACTAGCCAATCCATGAAAACTTTTCACCTCAAATATACTCTTCGGTGATGACCAATTCTTGATCACTTCCACTTTATCTGGATCCATCCTCAATTTATCTGTAGAAATAACAAAACCCAAATAAATGAGCCCTATCTTCATGAATGAGGATTTTTTCATGTTTATCAACAGCTTCTCCTGCTGTAACCTCTCCATCACTATAGCCAAATGTTTCAGATGTTCAGCTTTTGTTTTGCTGAAAATCAGTATATCATCCAGATATACGATGGCAAATTTTCCGATGAAATCCCTTAGGACTTCGTTCATCAACCTCATGAAGGTACTCGACGCATTTGTTAAGTCAAACAGCATAACAAGCCATTCATATAATCCTTAGTTCGTTTTGAATGTTGTCTTCCATTCATCACCTTCTCTCATACCAATCTGGTGATATCCACTTTTCAAATCAATCTTCGAATAATACTTTGCTCCACTCAAGAAATCCATCAGATCATCCATCCTTGGCAATGGGAATCTGTACCTGATGGTTATTTTTTTAATCGCTCTCGATTTAGTACACATCCTCCAGCCTCCATCTTTCTTCAGACTGAGTACTGTCGGAACAACACACGGGCTCAAGCTTTCCCTGACCAAACCTTTGTCCAACAAATCCTGGACTTGTCTTTTGACCTCTTCATTCTCCTGCAGCGTCAATCTGTATGCAGATTTGTTTGGCAAACTAGATCCTGGTATGAGATCAATATGATGACTCACACTTCTGATCGGTGGCAACGAACGAGGTAGTTCGTCCACTACTATGTCAGCGAACTCTTCCAGCAGTTCTTGAACCTCTTCTGGTAGATAATCTACCCTTATGTTGGTTAAAATAATCGTTGGCTTCCTGACCACAATGAATTGCAGTTCCTCCTTCTTCTTAACCTCTATAAGAAGTTCCTTCCTGCTCATGAGAAGTACAGTGTTGCTTACTTTAGGTTTCACCTCCCTATCTTTGATTGGAAGCAACATGTGAGTTCTCCCATTCTTCTCTAGGGTGTATGTGTTCATCCTCCCATCATGAACCACATTTCTGTCATATTTCCATGGTCTACCCAACAATAGATGACAAACATCCATGGGAATAACATCACAAAGTATCTTATCATTATATCTTCCTATCTTAAATTCAACTAAACATTGTTTAGTGACATTTACCTAATGTCCTTTTTGTAGCCATGAAACTCTATATGGACTTGGATGTTCAATCATCTCCAGCTCAAGTATTTTTACCATCTCCATTGAAATGAGATTATCCATGCTACCACTATCCACAATGACCTTGTGTACCCTGTCCTTGGTTTTGCAAGCAGTCCAAAAAACACTGTTTCTTTGGACTGAACTCTCCACCTCCTTCTCTGGTGTTAAGAGAACTTTCCGCATCATCAGTGATCTTCCGCCTTCAATATATTCTGTCTCAACATTCTACCTCTATGCTTCAGAAACGTGATCCTCACCACCTTCTTTCTTCTTATCTGGACATTCATAAGATTTGTGTCCATTCTTTCCACATGTGAAGCACTTTATTACTCCACCTCTTCCTCTTTCTCTATCTCTAGTACAAGGAAAAATGTTTCCATCTGCATATTGACCTCTCTGTTCAGTATGCTTCCCTCTTTTTGAACTTCCACCTATCTTAGTCTGAGTCTGAGGTTTTTTTCTGTCTTCTTTGTGTTTCATATTTCTATCCTGGGCAACTGTTTTGCCTCTGGCTTGACTTCTGCCTCGGCCTCTCTGACCTTGTTTTCAGCTCAGCTTCTCTTCAGCTTTTAGAGCCGTATGATAAGCATATTACACCGTTTGGATGGTCATCATTCTCATCTCATCCTGAATGTCGTATCGCAGGCCATTCATGTACCTGGAAACCTTTTCATCATCACTTTCCCGATGACCTGCCCTGATGTGTAGCCTGTAGAATTCTTCAATATATTCCTTCATTGTCATCAGCTTCTGTCTCAAATTTTGCATTCTTCGAAACAGAGTAATCTGGTAATCCCTGGGAATGAATTTTTCCTTGATCTTCGCAATCATCCTATCCCAATTCTTGATCTTCTGCCTGCCTTTGCAGCGTCTGTCATCTTGTAGTTCATCCCACCACAATGTTGCATGTCCTTTCAATCTTGTGACAACCTGTCTGACCTTCTTATCTTCCTCGACATATTCATAGTCAAAATAAGTGTCCAGATCTCTAATCCAATCTATAGGCTCTTCAGCATCTAGGTTTCCCTCATAAACTGGGATGTCCATTTTTGCCCTAGCTCCCATCCTTGCGACAACTCTAATCAAGCGTTCATTTGCGGCATCTTCCGCTGAAATTTCTTCTTCCTCGTGTTCAACTTCATTTTCACTTTTGGAATCACTAAGATCCCCAACACTGACTGTGCGTCTTTGTGTTGTCTCCATGTCCTCAAGTCTGGAGCGTAGATCACGCATTTCTCTTGCCATGGTTGGGTCAGGCATCTGCCTACCTCTTCTTCTTGGTATTTCCCTTTCCTCTGGTGGATCGGGTGTTTTTCTGTCCCTTCTTCTCGGCGACATGGTGAATTTTCCTTTTTCCTTGCTACAGAAAGCAAAGAACCCTTTCTGTGCTCTGATACCACACCTAACGCAGACTGAGCCCCTTCCTCAGCCAGAGTCTCTACGCTGACATCTCGGTCTTAACGGATCGTTCTAATTTCACCTTCGAGCCAGAGTAGCTCTTTTGATTCCTCACTGGAATCTCTGTTAAAAACCCGGTCCACAAGTCCTTCCTTTTCCCCTATCATGGCTTCTGCAGATACATGATCTCTCCCTGACAAAAATTTCATGTTTCGGGGTTTCACAATTCTCGTTGTCGAGAACCTCAGTCTTCTCAATCCCCCGATCTCCGATATACCGAAATGATGAAATGAATTCAACAATGTTTATTCCCCATGGCTACCTTCTTGTCCATGTGACCACCTTTCCATATGACCACAGTCCTTTGTCTTTTGCCATTTCAGTATTTCAAATGCCGAAACGCATGGACCCTTTGTCCTCACGATTCCCGATCCTCCAAATCCCGATTTCCCGAAATGGTTTCCCTTTCAGGATTTTTCTTCAAAAACCTAGATTGTTGCCACGCGTCCCCTTGATATGGACGGTCGTCATCGTTTCATGATTTCAGGTTTTGAAACACCAAAATCCCAATGGTTTCTTTCCCTTGGAACTCCCGAAGTTCCGATTTCTGATCCTCTAATATGACGAAATGACATCAACTAGCCCCACAATGGAGCCTTCCACCTTTTTAAGGTTTCGGACTTCCTAGTTCCAAAATGTGCGTGCTTCCTGTCTTAGAGATTCGCGAAACGCCGAATCCCGAAATGTCGATGGACTCTCCTATCGGCATTTTTCCTGAATTCTCGGATTTCCACCACGCGCCCTCCTATGATGGACGGTCCTCAATCATTTTTCAATTTCGCGAAATAAAATGCCAATGTCCTCCTGTCCTCTTGAACCCCGAAATCTTGACATGCAAAATGTCGACGGGCTCTTGATCATCGCCACGTGTCTCAACTGACGGACGATCCTGATTCAATCTCAAGATTTCACGACTTGCGATTCCCCGGTGTCGCAGTTTATCTGTCAACTAAAAACCCCAGTAACCGAAATACCGACGGGTTCTTGATCTCCGCCACGTGTCTCAACAGATGGACGGTCCAGATCAAGATTGGGATTTTCACTATGAAGTGACCCGATCTCCTGTCCTCGAGACTTTCGATACCCCGAATTCAGAAACCCTGATATCCCGATGTCTTTCGAGACCTTCACTCTTCTTGTGAGAGTTTAATGCTTGTGCAACTCCTGTCAGATCCCACGACTGATGGGTATCTAAGTGAGGATCTGACGGCTCGCGTTCTCCTAATATTGAACCCTGGAAACAGTCGTAACCTCCTTTCTTTTCTATCAGATCGGACAGCTGGCGGGATTTCGCAAATTCTCTACGAAGAATTTTGACCGTCCGTCTCTTCCCTTCGACAACTTCGCAGGTTCGAATCCTTCTGAGGTTTTCCATGACTTCGAGTATTTCAAGAAACTCCTACACGCACTCACAACAAACCTTCAAACACTTCAGTGTTGAACACCTTCGACTCCACGCACTCCTTACAGTAGAAGTCCTTGAATAGTTTCTCAGGTTTCAAACCCTGGATTCAAGCTTGGTCTGTGCACACCTTGCATGACTCTTGCGTCAAATATTCCCTTCAGAGGAAATGAGAACAAACATTGTCCTATCTGAGAATTCTAGAGACAAATCCTTGAATTCTTCCTCAATGCACACCTTGCGGACAATTCAACTTCACTCCTTGCAGGAATCCTTTCTCAAATAGAGAAACAATTGAAGCTCATTCCTTACTCTCCCTTTCTCATACTTCAAACATTTAAAAAGAAATCATTCATACATAGCATAAAAGAAAATGTATAACAGAAAGAGTAAAACCATGAACATACCATTCAGCATACACATACAAGAAACAAATACAATGCCATGAATCTGAATTTAGACTTCTTCTATTAACTCAAATCTCTGTACATGGGTGTTTTTCAAAAACAGTTTCTCTGTTCTAGATCTGTATGCTCTTCTCTTGGTAATGTTCTTCACTATCATACAATTACACAATGAGGGTGTCTATATCCTGTTTCCCTCTCTCATCCTAAATTGTCTAATTCACGCATTAAATTCTATTTACTTGCATTAACTATCATAAATGCCTTTCCACCTACTAAAGACGAGAGTGGATCGCTCAAGGTCCATTTACATTTTTATAAGTGTGCCTCCACTTGATGACTTCATTAATGTTTCAAGACATTTTCAAAATTTGCGTTGGGCACCTTTCCAACTGTCTTTTGTCTCCGCATTGGCTCGCTTGAGATGCTCCTACATCACAAAGTTGTAAAACATTGAATTTATCGATGATATCCAACATGATTGTATTATATTAATAATAAATGTTAATGTGGATTGAATTTTATTTTACTTATCCTACAAAGTGGTTCTTGGTAACTGCCCCAAGATTTGTTTGTGTTCAACTACAACTTTAGAGTCGTACTTGTAACCAAGTTGGAGGTCTTCCTTCGTGGTTTCAGTACCAAACTCGTACCCCTGCATCGCATCATATTATGTATTTTTAATGTTATTCACTACAATTACCTAAAAGTTTTAAGGCAATATAAATAAGATATTTAGGTACTTACAATTCGTGAATGCAACTTCAAGTAGCCATCCTGGCCTAGCCTGTGCTGGCCACATTTGCAAATCCTCCTTTTTTTTTGCATTTGACGTGTTAGTCAACCTATCGTCAAACTTTCAAGTACGTTAATATATACCACAATTTTATTGACATCTAAAAACAGTTGAAGGTATTGAATTGAAATTGTAATTTACCTTCTCGGACCAGACGGTTTTTTTCCTTCATCTATCAATTTATTCTATTTTGCGTCCTCAATGAGGGCCTTCCACTCACTCTCTAGAATCATCAGAGGATGCTCGTACCTATCGTTTTGTTTGAATTTCTTCCTATTTTTTTCTTGCGTACATTTTAAATATTATCCAACTGCAGTGGTGGCCAAGGTATTATTAAATGTCTCTACACCAAAAAAGCTTTCAGGATAATCCATCAATTATTTTTTGAGCTTAGATTTCTAGGAATTCCACCTCTCTCATATGGTGGGCTAAAAAATCGGCAACTCCTTATTCTCCAAGAACCTATAAAAATATTTATTCCCTACACACAAAATGATTATATGATTATTAATTTAAAAATAATAATTTAGATGATTTATATTTGTCTACATAGAGAACATGAAACAATTAAAGTTTTAAAAATTACCTAGGACTTTAACTTGCTTTAATGGAATCCATTCCTTGTTGACCATAACTGTTCCCTTAAGGGTCCCTGTGTTGGTCACACATCCTACTTTAGGAAAATCAACCATATAGTTGGTCAAATCATTGACCTCATCTCCGTCACTACCTCCAGAGTGTACCTGTGTGGTCTCTTCCTCAATTTTGTGTGTCATGGCTCCCACCTAATGGTGTGGAAGTTGGATATATGAATAGATGCATCCTGGAATTTTTACGAGGGCCTGTTTTGGGACCTTGTGGAATCCGTGAAGCACCACCACTACCGACACCATGCCTGTCGAGGTCAACAAGATCCAAAAATCTCTATATAAGAAAGAAAACATTTTTTCGTTTAGATAATGTAAAAGTTAAAAATCAAGATTTCATAATTGATCTTATGACACAAAAATAAAAAAACTTGAAATTATGGTTATTACCTTATATGTCTTAAGACTTGTCATAAATTCTCCGATCCTTTCTTCGACCTCAGGAGTTTGATTTAGAATATCTAACAAGTGAGCTAGTTCCTTGTTTTCTTTATTGATATTTTTTCTAATTAAAACCATAGGGTCGGGGGATTCATACAAATCCATTTCTCCGAGCGAATCATCATGAACATCATGCCCCTCTGACTACATATTCAACAAAATAAATGATAATTTAGTTATGTAAACAAATAAAATAATTGATCGCCACAAAAATAAAATGCACATTAAATACAATTCAAAAATTGTTTTTCATTTACCTGTTCTGAGGCCGCTTTTGATTTACCACAATCAACCTACCACATTAAAGTAAAATTAGAACCATGATCATTATCATGAGAAATAAATTCAAATGTATGAGAATTCCTCCCTCTTTATTGACATCCAAGGAGGAATGTTATTGTTGATAACAAAAATAGGACACAYTGAGTAAACATACTGAAGCTCTCCAAATGGAATAACACCGTAAAGAACATAATGAAAATCATAAAATATGAGAGTCATTTCTTACAGGTTGGTTAAATTAGTATATGTACCTCCCCCATAATATAAAAATATGTATCTATTTGATTCAAATTGTAATCAATCAATAACTCTTCCCCTGCAACTATTGATTTTATTCCACATACGAATACACAGTTTCCTTCACGACCCTCAAATACGCAATTGGGTCACTTATTTGTGGTCATGGGTCGTGTATTGTTTATAAACCCTACAATATTCCCCATTTCTTTTGGCCTTTCATCAATATATATAGTTGTTCATTTATTTTGATCATTGTATTTTAGTTGTATATAATTTACAGCCAAGCCATATCTTCGCATACGTTTTGTATATTGGACTATTCGTATCCAATCCTTGTAGATATAACAGGGTCTGGCACAATCCATCAATTAAGTTAATCCATCATAACATACCTTTATGCCATCCATGGAAAATATCCACAAACAATGTAATGATGATGGAGAAATCCGATATATCCTTTCGTTTACACAAAAAACAATGTTTATTTCATGAATATCCTTGGGTACCCATCGTTTCACTATATGTTTGTACCTGAAGGGAAACTCAATGTCATCTATTCTCTCATGATCATAAGAACATGATCCCCCTTTTGCAAGAAACAATTCCATGCACCTATGGAATTTTCTTCTGATCTTCTCACCTCTAGTTGATCTCCACCTGTTATACCTACTAGATGTCTCACTTTCCTCTATTATACCTGAACTTCCCTCACTCAATGAATATATATCTGACAAATACCTATTTTCTTGTACATCCTTTAACACCATTAATGACAGAAACAGTCACTCAATCAAGATGTAACACTATTTCATTACTAGTATCCTATTCGTATCACAATAATCTCATAATGATTACCATAGTGTTACTCTTTCACAATTGTATTATGCTCTATTACTATTGGTATACTATCTGGGCATTATAGGGGCATGTTTGGAGTCAAATGACACATGCCAACAAGTGGAGGTAATAGGATACAATGCTAGTTGGAATACCCCAGAAATAATTCCATTAGACACAGACTCAATCCTAAGGCCAACTAATGAGAACAAACAACACACGCTAATTAATATAGGAGTCAAGCATGAAAACAAACAAACTTTGTACTATGACTAGACTGTCTTTATTTGAAATGATTCATGTAACATATTTCATTGACTTATTGTGATATTGGTATCTCTTGGAAGTAATTTCATTGACAACGCCAATGCTCTTTTCTCCTTTAGTCAACCAACCTAATTTAGTGGATTACTAATGAATATGGAAGAGGGTGATTCAATCCCAAACAAATTGTTGAAATTAAAAAAGAATCCATGGTCAATTGTTAACAATTGCTAGAGATGTAGATAAGATATGATAATGTTATTAATGTCCAACAAATGACCAAAAAAGTAGGTCAATGGGACTAAAATATACATCCAATGTCAATGCAATGTGGGAGCATAGAAGAAATTCCTATATAATATTCAAAGCTAGAAACAGAAAGAAAATCCAACTAAGGACTTAGAATCTAGATGTCCAAGAAGAAACCTAGTTGCCTTTTCAATAAGATGCACCAATAAAAAATGCCTTATCTAAAGAGGATTGAACAAAAGAGGACATACAACCAATTTAAAACTAAACTCTTACAATAACTAAAAACTGTATCTATCAAAATTCTATTCCTTTAAGCTATCAAGTATGTTCCCATATACAAAAAAAGTATCAACCATGCATCAAGAGACCTAGAATGGCGAAAAGAGATCCACCCACAATTAATGTTGTAGGGTAGCTTGTTGATCTCATGATGTGAGGGAACATTTTCACTCCCAAATACTCTATATCCTATGGAAATGGATCTAAATTGTGTTCAATGAGATCTTGTAAATATCATCTCCATAATTGATATTGATTTGTGAATGGAGGCAGAAAGGTAGGTTTTGTGGATTGAATAATTTATTTTTTGAACTGAAGGATAATATTGCATTGGATTGCGATGACCCATATATAGATAGTAAGGCCCCTATTTATTCTAATCTAGTCATCCTTATAGTAGATGTCTACATAAACATGCACTTAATCCAAAATACCTTGATATATTTAGGGGTCATAGTCAATGTAATGACAAGGAGACAATTCTCAATTAAATTTGAGAGAATTTTTAAGATGCACACCCACTATACTTTGGTTGATGGACATGTCTATTATCGTCCTTTAAGGAATATTATAATATGTGACAATATCAATAGGCTCCCAGGAATATCTAGTAGACTTTATCATGTTGTAACCAAAGGATAAACTCATTAATGAAAATCCCATCATCATTGGAAGACCATGGTTAACTACAATAGATACTTACATTGGTTATGGAATATGGGACATGAAAATTTCCTAAGGATTGTCCGAAATGAGACTCGCTCTCTATCCTCCTAATAAACATTTTATTGAAACAAAAATACCATTGTGGGTAGGATAAGTTGATGATGAAGAAGTATTTGGAACTAGCATCTAGTCTATTATCACTCTTCACAATGCTTTATCATTGAAAGAAATAAATAAGGACACATTCCTTTCAAAGTGTATGTAAAATTTGTATCCCAAAACTATACAAATTCAGGAATACCTTGACAAAGAGGATGTAAATACCAACCAAACACATAAAAAACAATTATGCATTATGGAAAGAATGATCTTGCTAATTTTTTGTGTTGGAAACATTTAATAATTCCATTGTAATAAGGATCTTATAGTGGGGCATCCAGTTGTATGAGGAAAATGATCAAATGAGGTTATACCTATTCATTTCTTTGTTGTTTTTATTTTTGGGTTTGAATAATTGTGTCATATAATTTCAATGAAAGGTTTCATTGTGCCTTTGAACTTGGGATAAGATCACTCTTTGTTGCCTAGAATGTGCATAAGTAGAGCACCTTTGTAAGGGCCTCCACTTTGTTAATTTCCAGCAATTTAATCAAGCATTCATGGTGAGGTTTGGCATGTTAAAACAACACTTTTCACCACTCCCATTAACCTATTTTCAACCCTCATCATTCCTTTATTGACTCCATTTTCCCAATTTGGATAGGCACTAGTCTCAATCCATCACTTTATTTTTTTATGATACAACTATTGTATTACTGATAGTTATTTTCAAGGAAAGAAAAGAGGTATCTTAGACTACTCCCAAAATTTTCCAAATGAAATAATAGGTTCATTTAATAGTAAGGTTATAATACCCCCAAGCACTATCAAATATCAACAATAATAATGTGGCAATATCAAGTTACCTTAACAATTAACCTTAACTCTAATACATGAGTAGTTTCTAGAAAATAGTTGGGGGAATTGGGGAGGCGAAATGACATAACTAACCATTGGTATTGTTCTTGAGGGACAGAGAAAATAGTTTTGGGAATATTATCCAAGAATGTGACGAATTGGTAGAAACCACTATTGCAATCAAATTTAGAATAAAATTTACTCTGAGAAATTCTTTGCATTAGATGATACTTATGAGAGATGATATAATGAAAAGGAATGGTGATTTTAATAAGAGAGAAATAATATAAAATGAGACTCTCATGTCCATATTTCTTCTTTTAATGTTTTCTCACCATAGAGGCAGACATAGAGTAAAGTGGACTAGGAATTGATTTTAGTTTGAGTTCTAATAGACAAACCATTTTTTATTCCATGTCTTCTATGTGTTTGTAAGGAAGAATATGGGTTTTCTCATAGTCATAGGAATTAGGGAGTGTATAAATGTGTTACTCTTGCATTGATATATACTAAGATTGTTGAGAATTTAGGATACAACAATATATAGAAAGGTTAGTGATAATCGGTTTTTTGGAATTGAGAAAAGGATTTTATTAGCGATTGGGTGAAAAAGTGAGTCATGGTAAGAAACAGTTTTCGTAGCTTTGGCTTATCAGAGGGGATCATCATGATCTTGGACAAATGTGAGATACTCAAAGAGAGATGGTTTTTTGGCTTGAAAGAGAAGTTTAAATGGAGTTTGGTGAAGAGGAACCTATTGTTTATAAGTGAAGGTTTTGAATATGATATTGGGAGGAAGGATTATTAAAAATTTGTTGGATAGGAATGAGAAACATATATTAGAGACAAAAATGTACATTTATTATACGGTACGAATAGAATTCAATAGGATACTAGTGGTTAAGGATTTTTCAAGGAACGGAGGGTGAAAAATATTTACATATGGCACTTTGATTTTCAAGGACATAACTGTTGTGAGGGGAAATGGATTTTTTCTACTAGGCTGGGGGAATGGTTAGTTTCTTTGCAACATTGTGGGAAAATTGATATCAAGAAAAAAATGAAAAGTATATGGTGAGCGATTTTCAAACTGTATAGTACTTAATATATGCAGACCATTAGTAATTTTTATAATAGGTAAATCAAGATATTTTTGTGATCTAATATTCTCTAGAACTAGAGCGTAGGTGGAGGGTACTGTGGAGTTGGATGAATCCAAGAATTATTGAGCTGCTAATGTGGTAATATCAATGAGTGTAAAAACATGGTGGTGATTAATCTATTCATTGAAAAAACTAGCATGGATGCTCTTCTACATTTTTTGTTTCAAAGATTCCCATACTTGTGTCTTCTACAATGTTGACTGCCTCTATATTTGAGTAAGTATATTAATGAATATCAAACATTCATCACTGAATTCATGATCATGCTCAACATAACCTCATGAATGTTGATTATTTGAATCTTCATAGAAGAAATGGATTTTAGAAGCTTTTCCATGACATTTTTCATCAAATTCATTTCCTTTTGCAAAGGAAGCATTCATATTTCCCTACACATTTCTTATGGAATTGGATTTTAAAGAGTGTTTTCCTTGGTGGCAAGAATATTCTAAAGACTTTCCGACTTTGATTAAAAAAAATATCAATGGTGATATTGTTGAAAAAGTATATTAACAAAAGAGTGTTGAACATATTTTATTTTTCTTTGAACAATGACAATTGGATTTAGTACAAAGACCAAAGGATTTTCAATCAAAGGATTTGAAATTTATTTTTTGTATTTTTGAGACAAATTTTCTTTTGATGCAGAAATATATCATATAAGGAAAGAAATTGTTGACAATATTTTTCCACTAGACAAACTGAGTGGTCTTTCCTTGCATGTCATACATGTGGATACCATTTTCTCCAATAGGAAAACAAACTTTTGAGGGAATGAGTGTTTGTAAGGGAAAATTTATGATATCTTATAGCATATGATTATCCTTCTTAGGTTTTGATATATTTAGTAAGTTATAGTGTCACACAAATGTAGATTTATGAAATCTTTGACAAGGATTTCATGCATATGGCCCTGGTTAGGGATGATATCGTTGATAAGGGATTGGCTTAAGAAATCAATAGAAGTGCAGGTGGCTTTGAGTTTAAGAATACAATTTATCAACTAGGGATTTAATATACCGATGGAATTACATGTATCATAGGAGACAATGACATCATCATCCCATGTGCAAGCATCTTGGACATCTATGTGTTGGTCATTCCATTTAGACAATTGTTTGTAGCATTTTATATAATCTAGACCATCAAAAGAGAGGGGTAGAGTAGGAGAAAGGGAATGAGTAGTAAGATTGGGACAATGTGTTGCATAGAAATGAGTATTCTTAGATGTTTCAACAGGAGAGTGTTCTTTGGTGACATCACTATTCCCTTCCATACCAATTGTGAGAATTGATTTTTTTATTAGGGCATGTTTCATTAGTTTTGAAATGGAAATATTAGGAGATGAAGACTATGTTGATTTAATTAGGCCACTTACAGTTTTTGATTTCATACTCTACTACCTTGTGGGGAATTATTTAATATAGATATCCCTTAATACATTAAATAAAAATATATTTCACTAACTAGCCCTTTGAAAATGTTTGAATTGATTCTGTACATATCACTATTGAAACATAGCACATGCTAGTTAATATAGGAGTCAAGCATGCAAACAAACGTTATCACAAAGAAGTGATATTTGGTGATGGAATACAACATCACAGTATCGATGCGCAAAGGGGCTAAGTTTCGGCGGGTGAGAAAGTTACGTTGACAACCTTCTTAACGAATTAATTCCCTTATGCAAGTTACCTCACTGAGTAATGGGCAACTCTGCAAGGAGTCTAAGTGAGTCTAGCCAACGTTGATCCCAAGTACAAAACCACCTTCCCTATGTTGTCACCTTGGATAGGAAGTCTAAAATATTATGGCCTCTATGGTACCACCTACTATACCAAATTACAGGGGGGATAGTCAACAGTCGACACCAAGACCAATAAAGAAGGGTTGATTACTCTGTTGGCCCTAATGTGACCTCATGCTTGACCCTTGTGTGAGAATGGCTTCTCAAAGTCAGTGATATAGCAACTAGAATTCACTCCCTAACTCAAAGCTTTGTGTTTGTTTAGCAACTTTGGAAATTTATTCTCACAATCCTATTCCAAATCTCTACACATAAGATAACATGAGTTTGAATATCCCTAGAAAAGTTTCTAGATACGTTTTAATTAGCACTTGATTTTAGGTTTTTGTTACTAAAAGGAGTGGTCGTGAAACTGATGGTGTTTCGACTCATCTCTTTAAACCATGCAAGAGGAAAATGAAATGCAATAATTTCAACATAGATGAAAACTATCTATGGGAAGGAGCAAGAGGTTTCAAGCAAGGAAAAAAATTCTTGATTGATTACTAGGTGTGCACTGCTAATGAAAAAAATTATGAGCTAATTATTCACATAAATGGAAGCAAAAAGACCCAAATTTTAAAATTACCATGCAAATTTCATAGTTCACTTAGTACACCCATACAACATTGAATCAAATGTAATCATTTCTAACATAGTAAACTTTTATGATTATAGATACCACCGTACACATCTTAAATACTCATAAGGATCATAGGGGCTTCACCTTATTGACCAATATCTTATCACGTTCATTCACAAAGGGGTTTTTTTAATTATGAAAAATAGATTCAATATAGTGTAGATATTGGGAACCTTGTTGAGGGTAACCCAACCTTGGAGAGAGATATAATATCACCCACATAACATCAATTGTGATGTGAAGATGTTCTATAATCTTATCAATGAGGGAAGCATACCTATGTTCATGATGATAATCATGTTAATTACAATATGAAACCATAACATGTGTAACATGATACATTTGAATTCGGATCATAATACCTCTATGAAATAAATGTTACCTATTATTTCTCAATATGTGTAATATGATCCATACCCAAAAGTTGAAAAATATGATTGCAGAGAAATTTTTGAGATTAGGGATGAGACACATGTTTAGGTGGCATTTATTAGTGGATTCTAGGAATATCCATTTGTTTTCTCGAGCTATAGCATTCAAATCAAACTCATTAGTGGAAACTGAGTGGTAGTTTCACAGGATTTGGAAATTACACGTCCCTATCAAACTCATTCTTTTCATGTGGTTATTTACATGATCTCATTTTGACATGAGATAATTCCAGGCACAAAAGGAGAATTGGACATACTGCTTGCAGTTTGTGTTTACAAGATGAAGAGACCACACAACATTTGACGGTCTCCTGTGATATTACACAACAAATATGGAAAGAGGTTTGTAGACTCTTGAAATTAAATGGTAATTGGAACATGGTACCACTAAAGGATAACTTATTTAACTGGTTTCTTGTTTTCCCAAATCATAAGAATGTTCCCCTTTTTTTCTATGGGGAATATGGAGGTATAGAAATAGGATTTTATTTGAAAATTGTTCAATAAATGATTCTGAACTTTGTTGAAGGATTGTGAAGGTTGTGAAAGATATTCCTTGCTTCTATGAGTGGGACAACATTGATTTTATCTTGAACCCAACCTGTTTGGGAGATAGACCGATAGGATTTTTTGATGGTGCTTCTCCAGGAGGGTACAATGGTATTCGAGTCTTTTGAAGACTGACCAAGGATCATTTTTTTAAGATTCACCTTGTTTTTGGTTCATGTACAAATGTTAAAGAAGGGTTTCTTAGGCTGTGGAGCCTCTTGACCTTTGTGTTGAGAAAACACATTCTTGAATTAATGGTGGTAGGAGACTCCAAAGTTATTCTTGATTGGTTTGTTGTAAAGTATCAGTTGAATTCAATAAATCTTCAGCCTTGGATGAAGAAGATTTTAGACATCAAGAATTATTTTTCTTGGCTCCAATGTTTTCATATGCATAGACAATTCAATTATTTGGTGGATTCATTTTCAAAATCTTCTCTCGGTTGTCCAGTTGGTTGGTTGTTCTATGAAGAATTCATTGAGGATTTAGCTGTTAGAGTCAGATTAGAGTCTCCATAAGAATTTAGTGAGGTCACATAGAGGCGTAGTTTTTGAGTGAGCTACCAGATAATTCAACATCATTTGGTGGGGAATATCCCATCCTTGCCTATAGGCTGATGGATCCAATGAGGAATTAACAGATGGTTTCAACATGTGCAAAGAGATAGAGGGGTCATTTTGACAACAAAGGGAGGGAACTTGAAATGGTGAATTTGTTTCATATAATGTTGTATGTGAATGAAAATTTAATAGTTAGAATTTTACATCATGGAAACAAGGGATGCTTACCATATTTCAAAATAGATTTTCTGATAAACTTGTATTTGGAAAAATAAGGGTAGAGTAAGACTAATGTGGATGCCCAAGCAATGAATGATGTGAAGAATTGTGAGGATGTGAAACTAATCAAGATCTCGGTAATGAATGATATGATTTTTGAAGTATAAGATGGTAATGATACGTTTATCATCTATGGGAATCTACTGAAAATGCATGAAACCTTAAGACAAATGCAGAACATTGTTTCTTAAAATTATGTTATTTTCAATTAAAATGGAGAAGTATAACTCTTCGCAATATCTTTTGTTAAAATCAAATATATTTATGATAAATTGAAATTAATTGAAAGAACAATGGAAGAAGAAACTATGGTGATTATAAATTTGAAACTTTTTCCTCCTTCCTATGCAAATTTTATTAAGACCTTGAGCAATACTAGTACTAGTAAAGATATAACATTTGAGTAGTTGAGAACTAACCTCTGCAATAAAATAGGTGAAACAAAATTGTTTAGAAATAGTACTCTAAATGGGACTTTTGAGGCTTCAATAGCAAAGTTTAAGAGAAAGGGAAACAAATAGAGAAAAGAAAACGATGTAAATAGAGTCAACTAAGTATAGAAAAGCTATTACATTCTTTTACTTTGGAAAGTTCGGTCATTTAAGACAAGTTAGTAGAAAGTGGTTGTGGGATGAAAAGAACAACCAAAGTAGTTGTGGAATGAATGAACTTATCTTTCTTCTAAGAATAATTTATTCTCTACTAAACTTGACCAACCACATATTAATTCATCTAGTCCTTCACATTAATTATTCTATAGGATTGTTGTTTGATTGTGAAATTTCGTGTGTGAGTCAAGTTTCAGTCTGGAAACCCTCCCATATTGTCATTGCATGCGACTAGTCTAAGCATGTCAAATTTCAGTCCATACAAGAACAAATTGAAAAAATTTCAACGTTGGCCCCATTCACATGTCACTTATAAGAGGGGTCGAGTAAATGAGAATGTGTGCCTTATTTTTGGGTTTTGATAGAATAACCAAATAATATTTTATTGTTGAATTGTTTGTTTGAGTCATGTTTAAGTCTAGAAACCCTCCCATACCATCAATGCATGTGTCGTATCCTAGCATGTCAAATTTAAGTCCATACAAGACCCATTTAAATTGGTGCCATTCACATTAATTATTCTATAGGATTGTTGTTTGATCTTCAAATTGTTTGTGTGAGTCATTTTTGAGTCCAAAAACCCTCTCATACCGTCAATGCATGCATCTAGTCTAACCATGTCAAATTTCAGTCCATACAAGCTCAAATTGCAAAATAAATCAACATTAGCCCCATTCATATTAATTGTTCTATATGTTTGTTTTTTGGTTGTCGAATTGTTTGTGTGAGTCATGTTTGACTCTGGAAACCCTCCCATACCATCAATGCATGCGTCTAGTCTAACCATGTGAGTAGTGAATGGAGACAATGTTGAAATTTCTTTAATATGTTCTTGTATGTGTCAAAATTTGACATGGTTAGACTAGACACATTCCTTGACAGTATGGGAGGGTTTCAAGACTCAAGGATGTATGATCTCCCCACATAAGATTTGAGATCATCCACATTTGCGTCAACATTCATCATGCATGTCTCATTGCCAATGTTTGTCATTCCCTTCTATAGAATTGTTGTCGGAACTATCTTGAAATTTGACATGGAACATCAAATACAACCATCACAAATTTATTCCACCAACCATGCACAGTGAGTAGTAAATGGGGACAAAGTTTAAATGTTTTCAATATTTTCCCGTATTCATCGAAATTTTCACATGGTTAGACTAGATATTTGCCTTGAATGTATGGGAGGGTTTTGATACTATTTGAGATCATCCATGTTTGCATCAACGTTCAATATAATGGATGTCTCATTGTCATCATTCATCATTTCTATCTATAGAATATTTTTCAAAAAACTCTTGAAATGTCATGGAACTTCCAATACACCCATCACAAATGTCATGTTGCATCGACCTTGCATAGTGAGAAGTGAATGGGACCAATGTTGAAATTTATTCAAACTGTGGATGTATGTGTCAAAATTTGACATGGTTAGACCAGACACATGACTTGATGGTATGAAAGGATTTCAAGACGCAAGGATGTATGATCTCCCCAAACAATATTTGAGATTGTCCAAATTTTCATCAATGTTCATCATGATGCACCTCTCATTATCATCATTTCGCATTCCCTTCTATAGAATCGTTGTAAAAACTATCTTAAATTTGACATGGAACTTCCAATACACCCATCACAAATTTATTCCACTGAACCCGCACAATGAGCAGTGAATGGGGCCATTGTTGAAAATTTTTCAATATGTTCCCGTATGCATTGAAATTTGACATGGTTATACTAGATAGTTTCCTTGATGGTATGCAAGGGTTTCAATACTTAAGGATGTTTTATGTCCCCGCATAATATTTGAGATCGTCCATGTTTGCATCAATGTTCAATATAATGGATGTCTCGTTGTCATCATTCATTATTACCATCTATATAATCTTTGTTGGAACTCTCTTGAAATGACATGGAACTTCCAATACACCCATCACCAATGTCATCTTGCATTAACCTTGCATAGTGAGCAGTGAATGGGGCCAACGTTGAAATTTCTTCAAAATGTGAATTTATGCATCGAAATTCGACATGGTTAGACTAGAAACATGTCTTGAACGTATGGGAGGGTTTCAAGACTCAAGGATATCTGATGTCCCCACATAATCTTTGAGATCATCCGTGTTTGTATCAATGTTCATAATGGATGTCTCATTGTCATCATTCATCATTTCGTCCATATGTATAATATTTATTGGAACTCTCTTGAAATTTCATGGAACTTCCAATTAACCCACCACAAATGTCATGCACCAACCCCACATAGTGAGCAGTGAATGGGGACAACGTTGAAATTTCTTCAATATGTTCATGTATGTGTCAAAATTTGACATGGTTAGACTAGACATATCCCTTGCCAGTATGGAAGGGTTTCAAGACTCAAGGATGTATGATGTCCCCACATAATGATTGAGATCATCCACATTTTCATCAATGTTCATCATGCATGTCTCATTTCCAATGTTTTCCATTCCCTTATATAGAATTGTTATCGGAACTATCTTGAAATTTGACATGGAACTTCAAATACACCCATCACATATTTCTTCCACCAACCGAGCAGTGAATGGGGCCAATGTTGAAATGTCTTAAATATGTGCCCATATGCATCAACATTTTTACATGGTTACACTATATAGTTCCCTTGAAGGTATGGAAGGATTTCAATACATGGCACTTCCAATACACCTATCATCAATGTCATCTTCAATCGACCTCGCATAGTGAGAAGTGAATGGGGCCAACGTTGAAATTTCTTCAAAATGTACATGTATGCATCAAAATTCGACATTATTAGACTAGAAACAGGCCTTGATGGTATGGGAGGGTTTCAATACTCAAGGATGTCTTATGTGTACATAATCTTTGAGATCATCCATGTTTTCATCAACGTTCATAATGGATGTCTCATTGTCATCATTTTTCATTTCCATATGTATAATATTTGTTGGAACTCTATTGAAATGTCATGGAAATTCCAATTCACCCACCACAAATGTCATGCAACGACCCCACATAGTGAGCAGTGAATGGGTCCAAAGTTGAAATTTCTTCAATATGTTCCTATAGGTGTCAAAAATTGACATGGTTAGACTAGACACATTTCTTGATAGTATGGGAGGGTTTCAATAATAAATGATGTATGATGTCGCCACATAATATTTGAAATCATTTACATTTGCATCAATGTTAATCATACACATCTCATTGTCAATGTTTGTCATTCCCTTCTATAGAATTGTTGTCAGAACTATCTTGAAAGTTGACATGGAACAGACTATCCATGTCAAATTTTGGTGCATGTCAAATTTCAACAGAGTGTCCATGTCACATTTCGGTGCATATAGAAGAATTTTGAAAAACTTTGAACATTAACCCCCTTTCATAGGTCATTGTTTTTGATCATGTACTCTACCCCTAGTACACTGTCTTTTAATAGTTGTTTCCTTTAAAATTTGACCGAGAAAATTAAAATGAAACGAGGACAAGATGACATGGTATATAGAGTGGGTTTGTCAGTGATATTTAAGTATAAAGATGAATGGATGAAATTCTCTTAGTTTCGAGAATAATGTATTCTCTACTAAATAAGGCCAACCAC
>JZKD02S2023750.1:243673-268012 GCA_000966675.3 Picea glauca | reverse complement strand
AGTTATGTTCCTCATCGACCAATGCAACATTTGTATCATCCTTCTTGCGTATCTTTTTCTTGATCATACAACTCGACATCTGCATCAACATCCAGTTCAGAAACAATGTTGAAAGGATTGATGATATCATCATCATCATCAATGTCATTTTCAAGCATATCTTCATCGATATCATCATCAAGAACTGGCACATTGTCTCCTATGCTTGGTTCATCTTCTCCATCTTATTCATCTGTAGACCCATATTCTTCCTGCTCTATCTCTACATCATCTTCTTCTTTAATATCATCTTCTTCATCTACAATATAATTTGTTGGCCTTCCTCTTGGAGCATATCTAACAATAAATGAGAAATCCCTCTTATCTAGAAACTTTGAGTAAAAGACCTATTCACATTGACTTGGAAAAACATATCGGTCATTTTCTTTTTCAAAAAAAATGTTGTTTTAATCATCGGAAATTCATTGGCATGTTGAATATAGGTTCTTTCCTCATCATTTTCATGCATTCGTAACCTATACCATTTGACATCGAAACAAAAATAGTTTGAATGAATTAAAGTCACACTCAATTATATCATTCAAAAACCCATAGTATCTATTTTCATATTCTCGAGGACGTGTTTCACTCCTAGAGGAAACATTAGTGACCTGTAATACTGTAGTTACCCCATTATCATATTTTTTTCTGGTTTCATCCAACTGTTTGATTCGAAATTTACGACCATTGCACCACATAGCCTTGTGGTGTTTCAACTGCAATATGTCAAACATGTAAAAGATGCATTGTCAATTAATAATAAACAAATTTATATAACTTGGAAAGTATATTATGAAAAAAACACACCTACAATTACATTAATATAATATAAAATAACTTAATAAAATGGGTGAATTTGCTTGCCTTTCCATCTTTCAAACAATATGATAAATCTATTTCCCTCTGTGTAACATCAGAATCTCCATTAGGATGAGCTTCTCTAACCAATTCAGATAGTTCTTTCCATGATAACCTACCTCCATGACGTTCTTTACATATATCAATCCATACCTTCATCAAGTCAAGATTGCTTGCAATGTATATATGTAGTGCATCCCAATCTTGAGCAACTGGTCGATCAGAAAATCACAATTCACCAATATTAAATATTAGTTATAACCACGGTAAATATTAATAAATGATGAAAGAATAAATATTAAATGAGTATGATCATATACACAAAAAAAATTATTTATATTTATTAAAAATATCCACAATTTAATTACCTCTCACTTTCTTCATTGTACCTTTCCCCAACAGCTGCTCCCTTTCAAATTTTTTGATGGAGTTCACATCCCAAATGAAATCCACTACATGCATAGCTTGCGATGCTAATTTTGGAAGATACTGACTAATAGACACCATGGATTCATATACCATATATCTCTCCTCCATAGAACCCTCATGACGTGCTCTTTGTCTAACGAAATCCTTCAATGATTTCAAGTGCCTCTCCAACATCCACATTGACCTTGTGTGTACAGGTCCACACATTTAAATCTCTTCAAATTGGTGTATGAGGTAGTGTTCTTGTGCATTGAAAAATGTTGGAGGTAGATACTTCTTCATTTCATAGATTAGCCGAGGAATTTCTCTCTTCTAATACTTTATATCATCTTCATGGATTTCTTTCAATGATAACCATCTACAGATCATGAAGTAAGAAAATAACATGTTTCAACGAAACATAATACATATTACATTACAAGTAAAACACATGTCATTAAGTACAACAAATAAATGATTTTTTTTTGCATATATATTGCAACTACTTACCTCATTTATTTTCCAAGATCATATATAACTTGTTTGACGTTTCTGTCAAAGTCGTTTTGGAGAGATAGAGGTAGAACATATTGTAACAATAAAAACAAATCATTACTTGTTCAAAACTAGACAAAAAAACAAAAATATCAAAGAATGTACAGGACCAATATATAAATATGAATACTAAAATGATTAACTACATTTATGAAGGTATGTTGATTATGTTTTTTTACCCCACCAAATTCCTCTTTCTTTGTTAAGATAATATTTATGTTTGAACAAAAACCTGTGGGAAATTTAATTTTTTGAATGACCTCTTTTACACCATTGATTTGTTGCTTTGTTAATAACCATGGAAGGTTATTTTGGTCTCCATCGTTATTTGATTGGATCACACTTTGCATTGCATGATTGGCTTTCCGGATGTCATTACAAATTTTGACAATTTTTTCTTTATCCCTCCTGTCATCTATGATTTGCCATAATGTTTCTGTCACATTCTTCCCAATATGCATTATATCAAATAATTGAACTATTTTTAGGTCCTCATAGTAAGGAAACCTCATGAATTGAGTGGGATAACATTTCATTCCTCGTGGAAGCCCATTATTACTACCTTCATGATGATGACATTGATGAAGCATAAAAAAAATCAGAACACTATTTATCAAATGTGGTAAAGTAAAATTTCAAAACATGATTCCATTTACGATACATAAACAAAATGCGTACCTTGAGGACTAATTATGTCATATGCCAACTTCCTTAGGCGAGGTGTCATTCTTTTTGGTTTTAGTCCAGTCTCTTGTTTCCCATTGAAAAGATCTTTTTCAATAGTATGATACTTATGGTTCTTAGAGAGAAAGTGTTTATACTCATCAAAGACCTCCTTTCCTAAACTTTTTGACTGATGAGATTTAATCTTAGAACCACAAACTAGACATGCAAATTTACCCTTTGTTTGAAGACCCGCAACAGATGGATTAATGTGAAATATTAATATATGAAATGATTACTTAAACAACATGCATGATATATTAAATTAATTAAATACTATTCAATCATGAAATATGGAACGTTACATACCACAAAAATTTGTTAGTCCCAGGGCATCATGAATTATCCATAAAATTATTCCACGACATTGAAATATCTTCTACCCAATTGTTTTACACATGTCATACATAGTGATGCCCTCCCATAAATTTAGTAGCTCGTCAATAATAGGCTCGATATACACATTCACATATTTAACTCGATACTTACCTAATTGTTTGAAATTACACGGAATTATTACCATGGTATGTATATATACGTAAATAAATAAATAAAAGATGTTATGAAAAAAAAGAGAAAAATATAAATTTACATTTGAAAAATTAATGTAAACAAATACTTGGAATAATCATTGTCAACATTGTGTGCTCCCTATTTATTGACATCCCAGGAGGAATGTTATTTTTGATAAACAAAATAGGCCACACTGAGTAAATAGGTTGAAGATCTCCAAATGGATTAACATCGTCATTTGCCAATGAAAGCCTAACATTACATGGTTCATCTGTAAATTCTGGCCATTTTGCAGAAATTCCCTTAAATGCATAATCATCTGAAGGCATTCAAAGAACACCATATTCAATTCTCTTTCATGCATGGCAATCCATAAACTATGCTATTCTTTGGCACCTTAATAGTCGATGCAAACGTGGAATTATGGGAATATGCTAGAGAACCTTTCGAGGGACCATTTTTGTTACTTGATCAGTTCGATATATACTGATACAACATGCCGGGAATTTTGTTTTCAATGCATGTTATCCATAGTATATAATATTATCATCAAGACATGCATCTATACTTTGATACTCCATTCCAATGTCTTTCATAATAGCATGCAAGTCTCGATATGTGTGAGGTAAAATATTTGATGAGGGTAACAAAAATTCACCTAACAATCTAAAACATAAAAAATAAATAGTTAATGTAAAGAATAGTAATTGTAAATATTGGATTTTTATTTTACACATTAATTAACAGTAAAATAAATGGGGAAAAGACAACATTTATGTAGATGTGATGAAACACATTACATACCTTAAGATATGTTTCATACAAGTGTTCAAAAAATGATTTGTAACCTTTAAGTTCATGAACATTAATGTAGTGGAGAGAATATTTTATCTTGGCCCTTTATAAAGTCCTTTATTTTCCTTTTCAATCAGAGGTTCATCATAAATACCATCACTATTGTCCCCATGATCCTCATCTGGATGACTGAATAATCCTTGGATCATTTGATTTGTCCCATCATCTTGAGCTATGTTATTATTGTCATCTACTTCCATGGGATCATTAACTTGATCTTCATTATCTGCTTCAAGTTCTTCATCTTGTACAACATCATTTCTGCTACTACTTGGTGCTTTGTGCATAAAGTTAGGGGGAAATATAACTTTATAATTACAAACAATCATGAAAAATTAGTGCATGTATAAAAAAATATAAAAGTTTGAGAATACAATAAATATTAAAATAGATAATGAATATATATATATATATATATATATATATAGCTAATTACCATGGGACAATATTCATTTGATCCCTCATCCATGTGCCCATATTTTCTACAATGTTTTTTAGTTGTTTCTATTAAAAATCTTCTAGGATGTCTAGTACAACAATTTTTGCAAGGGAAATAACATTTATCGTCACCCTTTCCACCCTCTATAATTTTTTTCCCACCTCTAATGTTTTCTGACATTCTTCCCCACAGACATATACTGAAAAAAATACCTTTTTTTTGTTCACCAAGAAGACCAGCTTATACCCTTTTCGAACTGTCATTATTATAGAAAACTTGTCGCAACATCCGTAAAATGCAACATATTTATATATTTTATAATGTCGCAATTTCGACGACAGTTGACCAAGTCAAAGTTCACTTGGTCAAATACTAGGTGACCGTTGGGGTGGGGAAAACCTAGTGTCCACAATGTCACAAGTGCGACAAATATTTCACCAACGTCACAAGAGTGACACAAATTTTACATCATCGCAAGAGCGACATCCTTCGAACTTCATCATAAGAACATAAATTTTAGTAGTACGTCACAAGAGTGATGTTATCGACCAATATGGAGAATGTTTTTTAAAATTTCCTCTTTTTTTCGATAGTATGGCCAATTTTGTCCATAACGTCGCAAATAGAACGTCACAATTTATCCAATATGTACAAGTGAGTGTGGGAGAGTTTGACATCAAGCAGAGTACTAAAATCTAATTTCCTGAAGATGATTTCCTCAACCATGTAAAAGAAGGGTTACAACAAGAACCGAAGGAAAAAAAGTATGAAGGATATCAACTTAAGGTTGATAATCTATTTTTGTATAACAATAGGATGTATGTGCCTAATTGAACTGATTTGAGACATCTGGATATGCATGAATTCCATAAGATACCTTATGTAGATCACCTCGGTTATCAAAAGATGGTAAAAATAACAAGGCATTGGTATTATTGTCTTGGAATGAATCAATACATCAATGAGTACATTGCTAAATGTTTAGAGTTACAACAAGTAAAAGTTGAGAACATACATCATGCAAGTTTATTGCAGCCTCTACCTATTCAAAAGTGGAAACAGGAAATGATTTCCATGGATTTCATTACCAGTCTACCAAATATAGGGAAGCAAAATCATGAAATCATGGTTGTGGTGGAAAAGATAAGAAATAAATCTCAATCCATCCTTATTAAATCCAATTTTAAGGCCATAGACATTGCTAATGTTTTTATGAAAGAAATTTTCAGATTGCATGGTTTTCCCAAGAACATAATCTCAGATAATGATGATAACTTCACCTTAATTTTTTGGAAAATATTGTTTGCAGGATTTGGAATGCGGTTGGAATTTAGCACGGCCTACAATATTCAAACAGATGGTCGGACTGGAAGATTGAACAATGTGGTAGAAGACATGTTAAGGATGCATGTTATGCATCAACCCATACAATGGGAAGAGTATCTACCCTTGGTAGTGTTTCCCTATAACAATGGTTATTGTGAATAATTAAATATGAGCCCATTTGAGGTTATGTATGGTAGAAAGTGTAGATCTTCAATCAGCTGGGAAATTCCAGTGGATAAAATCACGCTTGGACTAGAATTGTCGAAGGAAATAAAGCAAGCAATGATTAAGGTAAGGAAATATCTAAAGGTAGATCAAGAAAGAAAAAATATATATGCAGATAGAAAGAGAACGCATACAGAGTTCATAGTGGGAGATCACATGTATCTTCTATCAAAACCCAAGAGAAATTCCCTATGAATGGGAATGTGTGCTAAATTACCACCCCACTTTTGTGGACCATTTGAAGTTATGGAAAGAATAGGACCAATAGCATACAAACTTTCTTTCCCACCTATAGTTAGATCTCATAATGTATTCCATGTGTCTTTATACAATAAATATGTTCATGATCCTAATAATTTTATTGATTGGATTTTGATACAAGTGGAACCACAGGGATAACTCAAGTCTGAACCTCGATGCATCCTAGACATGCGAGAAATAATTCTCTGAAATTGAGTCATCATGCAGATCAAGGTGAAATGGAAGCACTTTGGAGAAGATGAGGCTACATGGGAGATTGAAGGTTCCATGCTATTGGCATATCCATTTCTTTTTATGTATAAATGTATGTACATGGTGTTTTAAACACTGAGAATAATGTTTATTTAAGGGAGAGGGGAATGTAACACCCTATTTTCCACCATGATTGTAATTATTCTTAAGACTTCCTATCATTATATTATGAATATTGTAATCTTGTGTTGATTAATCAAAACACCTAACAACTGACTGAGAAGGGAACAACTTTGAAAGTATTGGCCATGATATCACATGTGGAATTGATGAAGCAAGGATTGATGAAGTGGGTTTGTGAGGTGGATCTAATATGTCTCGGTGAAGAAAACATGAATATTTATTAACAAGACAACTTATTCTTTCAAGGCATGAACATACACCTACTAACGTACCCAAACTTGTATGGAGCCACATGAACTATTATGACAAACACGACTGGTGATTGACGAAGTTAATAATTGTTGAGAATATTTTTTTGACCTATTGTATAAGGTTAGGGGTCAACTAAAGTAAACAGATGAATAGGACACCACAAATTTTCCCTTTAGAAATTCAGACCCCAAAAAAACACGTCACATCTAATAGAAACCATGGGAATCCTAAGGGATTGGTGGAAGAATGGGCCAAAGGTGAAAAGTCATCACATGAAAAGACATATGGAAGAGAGGAGGATAGATTGAGAAGTAGATACAAGATAAGAGCATTATTATTCATTGAAAGAAGTATCAGAAGAGAACAATGCATGCATTGCATGGGAGAGAGAACACTTTCAATAAGATTGAGTGAGTGGAAATATCATAGGCTACAAGCGCAGTCAATTGAGACTATCATTAACAGATATTGAAGAAAGGAAGAAAATGGATTGATTTCCTTTAATAAAATAGGAATCTTGTACAAAATAATGATGATCAACTCAGATTAGAGAAGAGGCAATTCCAGACTGAAGAAATAAAGGTTCACAACTTGGTACTTACTTGACAAAAATCAACACTCGTAAGGCGAGATCATTGAGGGACTATTTAGTAGAGAAGGGACTCCCTTGTGTAGAGGAAAGCCAGGTTATAAACTACCTGATAAACCTGTGGACACCCTAAAATTAGTAGGAAGGGGGGGACTTTTGTCGTTGTCAATGGAGGAAGGAGAGTAACCTTCCTGGATCATTCTACTCAGTAGACCAGCTGAATCCTTTCCTTGTGATATCATGCCTTGGCACAAGGGTGGTGTATTGTATGAAGGCACTCTACAATATGGCCTGAGGTTGGGAGGAAAGGTGTCCTCTTTCAGTCAGTTGGTTGTGTACATTTTTCTAGAATAGATAATTGTATAATGTGATATGTTGACAAGTGTTAATGTTTTAAACATGCATTTGTTTGAGAAACTAGGAAATGCGACTTCTTGTAAATGATGAAATACATTCCTGAGTAAAATGGATCATACTAATAAAAGTAATTTCTTAAATTCTTAAATTCTAAAAATGAACAAGTATAGGCAGTCTTTGTTCGTGAGGACCATCCATATTTGGAGCAAAATTTGTAGGATATGGACAAAATATTCATTTGGAATATGCCAGATAGGCCTTAGAGTCTTGGAGGTACCAGTATGGGTAATAAACCTTAAGATTCAGAAAAAATAACATCTTTTAGGTATAAATCTTGCAAGATATACAATAATATTCCTCTTGAAAAAGTTAGGGATTCTTCAACAGTCTCAGAGTAGACTCTGAACTTGTGAGGGTCTAGTAAGATCTTGTAAAACCCCATAAATTTGATAAGTGCTGAGGTCAGAGTGTTATCTAGTAAAAGAACTTGTGTTGAGCCAAGGAAATTTTATAGTCATCGATCTAGTAAAGAAAGTAGATATCATCCCTTCATCGGGGAGGGAACCATCATCAAGAGTGATCAAATGCTATGACTTGAGTGAATTATGATGATGATGACGACTTAGAGAGAGGGTGAGGACCGTTGATCTGTCGAGAGTGACTTGGGTGAGATTTGGACCTTTGGTACTAGTCACATCATTATCAGAGTATATAAGGTTGGAGAAGTTGGACTATGGTTCCAAAGAGTATCGTTAACGACAAAGATCATGAATGAGAACAAGAGTCATCGATTGGCATAAGGGAAATATTTAATTCTCAATCGTTGATTATCATAAGATCCATTTAGGTGAGGAAAGAGGATGATGACATGATGATTACATGGCGTGCCAACATTTCATTCATCATGCCTCTGGGTGATATAGGTCTCACCATTCGAATGGTCGATGGGACAAGGGTGGTCCCAGAGAGGCCAAAATCCCCTTAGGTCTTCCATTAAAATATAGGTCATCAGATCTAGATGTCATTAGATCACATCCATTCATCGGAGGTTGGTGAGTAGGGACCTGGAGTAATGTCTAAAGAATGATCCGGTGATGAAAAGGGACTTAAGATTAAATGATAGTCATTGATCGGCAGAGAGGATGAGATGAAATCTAAGTCATTGATCTATGTATGACCCACCTACTCACCATAACATAGGATAGGTGGGGTGGATTTTAATGATCGTGCTTACTGGAGGGTGATGGTGTGATCATAGCCATTAGATATCATAGAATGAGACTCATCGGATCTGGGATATTACCCATTAGAGTTTTTCATCGGAACTGTTAGTTGGGGTGAGTTAGAACTCATGAGGAGTAAAACCCCAACAACGATGAATAAAGGTTTTGTGAAGTTAGATGCATTGAGCACTAATTTAAGGGGAATGTGTGACACAGCCACACCCGCAGGCACGCCCACTCCCTCAGGATCTTCTTCCACTCACAGCCCGAAGAACTCAACTGTTCCTCTAATTCCCTATCGGGAATTTTCCTTACCCACAACTCTTCAAAAGATCTCCCTTAGTGATCGAGAAATCGGACTTCGCGATTTCGTGAATCCTATGGTTGCATGTTTTGTGCCTCATGATTTCCTGAACTCCGATGTGAGTCAACGTTGACTTTCTCCCTATCTATCGAAATTCTCCCTATCAAGAAATCGCTACTCTCTTCGTCAACAAATGGAATTTCTGAATTCCGAACCCCGATGAGCCGATACTCCGATGCATGTGTGGGTTGACTTTTCCACCTCCCGTCACTTCTATCGGGATTTCAGAATTCACAGGATCGCGAATCCTGATGCCAAAGGTTTCGGGTTTTTCCTTTCCCCGATCCCCGATCCTATTCCACCTATCCTCCACTCTGACTCCTGCTATGGCCCACACAACTCTCTCATCGGGATATAGCGGATCGCGATTCCGAACTGCCTGTGTATCTCATCCTCAAAACCTTTGATACGCCAAACCCTGACTCCTCTGGATCTCCTAACACGCATCCTAAACAATGAACTGTCCTGGGCTCATCGGGATATCGCGGATCGCGATATCACAATTCTTGTTGCACAAATTTGGAGCTTCGACTTGCGAATCCCTGATATGTGATGTCACGTGTAGATCTCACGGTCCCTATGACTCGGGATCGATGGCTCTGCCCCTCCTGAGCTTCAAACCTCTTCCACACTTACACTGTAACCTCCCTACACCTCCATAAGATCCAACGGCCCACATAACTTCGCAAAATCTCCTCAAAGGATTTCGTCCGTCCGTTCTCCTTTTCTTAGTCCACCAAAATGACGACGGATTATTCCACAGAACTTGTCCGCCTGCTCGTTATCCTGTGACTCCCTTGCAACTTCAAGTCTCACTTGTCTACACTATTCTTCAGCAACTCAGAGGCCTATCCTTCCTGAGCTTTCCATAGTTACTCAGTCTCTTAGAAAGAGAGAACTCATTGCATGCACTCCTTGCGGAAACCCTTCAACCTCCACTGAAGGTTGAAGTCTCTCGACCCTGCACACTCTTGCAGCAGTAGTATTTTAGTTCCTTACTCAGGTTTGCAACCCTGAGGATTTCCCTTGGCCTGCACACTCCTTGCATGGCCTTGTGCTTAACTGTACTTTTGAGGAAATGAGAACAAAAGCTATCTCTAATTGAACTCTTCTATCAATGCACTCCTTGCGGACAATTCAACTGCACTCCTTGCAGGAATCCTCTGGCTCAATTAGAGAAACAATTGAAACTCATTCCATCTCCCTCTCAGAATTCAATTCATACATGAAATCACATACACCGCATATAAAAGCAAATGTATGACAGGAAATAAACATTCATGAGCATAACATCAATACATAGAGAAACAACACAAACCATGAATTTGAATCCAAGCTTTCTTCTATTAATTCAAATGCCTGTACATGGGGTGTTCTCAATACATTTCTCTACTTGCTCTTCTTCTTCCTGCTTCTGAATTGATTATATTACAATGATAAAATGAGGGTGTTTATATCTGTTTTCCCTCTTGGACTCTAAAGCTATCAAATATAAAATTAAATTCCTATCTACCAGCATTAACTATATTAAATGTCGACTATCTACCTAAGGACGAGAGCTATATGCTCAAGGTCCATTACAATATACAAGTGCACCATCTCTTAAATGACTCATTTAAGATTTTGCGCAACAGTTCCAAAGCATTTTCAAAATTTGTGCTGGCTTGTCCAGCTGTCTTCCGCTTCCGCTTCCGCGCTGGCTCGCTTGATGTGCTGGCGATGCTCTTGCATCATAGTCCCTCACTTGAAAACTTTCAAGGGCTCCTTTCCATGAGCTCCTGCATGGTCTGTCCAAGCTTCTGTATTTTTTCTTTAGTCTCCGAGCTGGCATCTTCCACTGGGTGGCCCTTCCATTTGACCAGATACTCGAAGTATTCTTTCCTCCTGGTCTTCTTACCCACTCTCTTGTCCAGTATGCATTCCATCTGCGGATTTTCTGCAACTGGCATCTGTTTCATCCACTGGATCACTAGCTGCCTATCTCCAGTCTCTGCTTCTCCAGCCTTGTATGGGTATAAATCTGAGATGTTGAATATCGAAGATATTTCGATGCCATCCAGCAACTCGATCTCATAAGCATTTTCTCCGAATTTTCTCAAGACCTTGCATGGCCCGATTTTCTTCATCTTTAACTTATTGTATGTTCCCCTGGGGAACCTTTCCTTCCTTAAATGTGCCAAAACTAAATCACCAACTTCAAACTGAAGTTGTCTCCGATGTTGATCTGCTCTGCGCTTGTATTCCTAGTTTGATTTCAGCAATCGCTCCTTCACCCTGCTGTGAAGTTCCTTCATCGCCTCACCGAATTCTTCTGCACTAGCGCTGCTAGTAGCAGTCTATTCTGAATCCCTCAGTTCAGAAACTCCTCTCGGTTGTGTGCCATACACAATCTGAAATGGACTTTTCCCTGTGCTCTGATTCACTGAGTCATTGTATGCAAACTCTGCCTGTGGTAGTATGTTATCCCACTGGTTGTGGTGCTCCGCCACCAGGCTCCTCAGCAAGTCTCCTAGACTTCTGTTCACCACTTCCGTCTGTCCATTCGTCTGAGGATGATAAGCCGAACTAAATGATAAATTAGTCCCTAGCTTCTTCCATAAGGTCCTCCAAAAATTCCCTATGAATTTTGTATCCCTGTCCGAAACTATACTTTTCGGCAACCCATGAAGTTGAACGACCTCCTTGAGAAACAGATTTGCGATGTGTGTCGCATCGCTGGTCTTCTGGAATGGAATAAAGTGTGCCATCTTGGAAAACCTGTCCACTACTACAAATATGGAATCAAATCCTCTTTGCGTCCTTGGCAATCCCAATATGAAATCCATGCTTATCGCCTCCCACGGTCTTTCTGGTACGGGCAATGGCTAATAAAAACCTGCATTCTGCTTTCTCCCCTTTGAATGCTGGCAAACTTTACATATGTCTACAAATTTCTTGACATCTGATGTCATGCCTGGCCAAAAATATGACTCATTTAACTTCTCAAATGTTTTGTCATGGCCAAAGTGTCCTGCTAATCCACCACTGTGCTTCTCCTTTAACAGGTTCTCCCTCATGGAGAATTTCGGAATACACAGTTGATTGCCTCTGAACAACAATCCCTCCTGGATAATATAGTCCATCCATTGGCTTCTATCTCTGAGAACTGGATTCTCAGCTGCTTCATACGCTTCTGCAAAATCTGCATCTCATGCGTACATGTCCCTGAGATTTTCAAAACCCAGCGTTTTGACTCGGAACTCCTGCAACAACAAACACTTCCTGCTCAAAGCATCAGCCACTTTGTTAGCAGTACCTGAAATATGCTTCAACAAAAATGTGAAATTCTGCATGTACTCTACCCATTTGGCATGTTTCTGATTCAACTTCTCCTATTGAGTCACAAATTGCAATGCATGGTTATCACTGTATAAAACAAATTCTTTTGGGATCAAGTAATGCCTCCACTTCTTTAGTGCCTATATGATAGCATAAAATTCCTTATCATACGTGGAGTATTTCAACTTTGCCTCATTTAGCTTCTCGCTGAAGTATGCAACTGACCTGTCTTCCTGACTCAAGACCGCTCCTATGGCAAACCCGCTTGCATCACATTTCACCTGAAATGTCTTCAAGAAATCCGGCAACACTAAAACTGGTTGCTCCATGATCTTCCGCTTCAACAGATTGAAGCTCTTCTCAGCCTCTGCTGTCCAATGAAAATACTTATGCCACTTCTTCACTGTGTCCATCATTGCTGCGCTAATCCCACTGAAATTCCTGATGAACTTCTGGTAGAAACTAGCCAAACCATGAAAACTTCTCACCTCGAAATTTTTTTTTGGTGATGGCCAATTCTTGATCACTTCCACCTTATCCGAATCCATCCTTAACTCATTTGTCGATATAACAAATACCAAATAAATGAGCTCTGTCTTCATAAATGAAGATTTCCTCATGTTTATCAACAACTTCTCCTGTTGTAGCTTCTTCATCACAATGGCCAAATGCTTTAGATGTTCAGCCTCTGATTTACTGTAAATCAATATATCATCCAGATATACGATGACAAATATCTCGATGAATTCCCTCAGGACTTCATTCATCAACCTCATGAATGTACTCGGTGCATTCGTCAAGCCAAATGGCATGACTAGCCATTCATACAAACCCTCGTTTGTCTTGAATGTTGTGTTCCACTCATCACCTTCCCTCATGCGAATCTGATGGTATCCGCTTTTCAAATCTATATTTGAAAAATACTTTGCCCCACTCCGGAAATCCATCAAATCATCCATTCCCGGCAGTGGAAATCTGTACCTAATGGTTATTTTTTTGATCTCCCTTGAGTCGGTACACATTCTCTAGCCTCCGTCTTTCTTTGGACTGAGTACTGTTGGAACAGCACATGGGCTCAAACTTTCCCTGGCCAATCCTTTGTCCAATAACTCCTAGAACTGCTTCTTAACCTCTTCATTTTCTTGCAGTGTCAGTCTGTACGTGGCTTTATTTGGAAAACTGGCTCCTGGTATGAGATCAATATGATGACTCACACTCCTCATCGGTGGCAACGAACGAGGTAATTTGTCCACTATGATGTTAGCGAACTCTTCCAGCAGTTCCTAAATCTCCTCTGGTAGATCGTCCACTCTTGTGCTAGTCAGAACAATTCTCATCTTTCTAACCACAAAGAACTGTGGATCTTCCTTCTTCTTAACCTCTATAAGAAGTTCCTTCCCACTCATGAGAAGTACTGTGTTTCTTACTTCCGGCTTCACCTCCTTATCCTTTATCGAAATAAACATATGGGTTCTCCCATTCTTCTCTAGGGTATATGTGTTCATTCTCCCATCATGAATCACATTTCTGTCATATTGCCATGGTCTACCCAGCAATAAATGACAAACATCCATAGGAATAACATCACACAAGATCTTATTATTATATCCTCCTATTTTGAATTCAACCAAGCATTGTTTAGTAACAGTTACCTGGTGTCTTTTCTGTACCTACGAAACTCTGTATGGACTTGGATGATCAGTCGTCTCCAACTCCAGTTTCTCTACCATCTCTGTAGAAACGAGATTATCCATGCTACCACTGTCAACAATAACCTTGCACACCCTGTCCTTGGTCTTGCAAGCTGTTCGGAAAAGTCTGGTCCATTGGACTGAACTTTCCACCTCCTTCTCGGGTGTCAAAAGGACTTTACGCATCATCAACGATCTTCCGCCTTCTACGTCTTTTGCCTCAACATCCCACCTCTACGCTTCGGTGATGTGAACTTCTCCAATTTCCTTCTTTTTTTCTAGACACTCATAATACTTGTGCCCATTCTTTCCATGTGTGAAGCATGTGATTACTCCACCTCTTCCTCTTCCTCTACCTCTGGTACGAGGAAAAGTGTTGTTGTCAGCATCTCCTCCACTCTGCTCTGTATGTTTCCCTCTCTGTTCAACGTGTGGCCCTCACTGTGAGGTTCCACCTCTTTCAACTTTACCCTGAGGCTTCTTCCATTCCTCCTTGGGCTTCTGGTATTTGTCCTAGGCAACTGACTTGCCTCTGGGCTGACTTCTGCCTCGGCCTCTTTGACCTTCCTTACGGCTCATCTTCTCTTCAGCTTTCAGAGCCATCTGATAAGCATCCTCCACTGTTCATATAGTTACCATGCTCAATTCATCCTGAATGTCATATCTCAGACCATTCAGATATCTAGCAACCTTCTCATCATCGCTCTCCCGATGACCTACCCTGATGTTCAGTCGATAGAATTCCTCAGTGTATTCTTTCACTGTCATCAGCTTCTGTCTCAGGTTCTGCATCCTCCTGAACAGAGTAATTTGGTAATCTCGCGGGATGAACTTTGCCTTCATCTTCGCAATCATTCGATCCCAACTCTTGATCTTCTGCTTGCCTTTGTAGCGTCTGTCAACTTATATCTCATCCCACCACAATGCTGCATGTCCTTTCAAGCGCGTAACAACATGTCTGACTTTCTTGTCCTCTTCGATATCTTCATAATCGAAATATGTATCGAGAGCTCTAATCCAGTCTAGAAGCTCTTCTGCATCCAGATTTCCGTCATAAACTGGAATGTCCATTTTCACCTTTGCACCCATCTTGGCAATGGCTTTAATTAGGCGTTCATTCGCCGCATCCTCGGCTGCAACTTCCTCTTCTCATTCATCCTCGACTTCATTATCGGAATCACTGAGATCCCCTGCACTAGCTGTGCGTCTCTACGCTGTCTCCATATCTTCAAGCCTTGCTCGAAGATCACGCATCTGTCTCTTCATTTCTGGATTTGCTACCTGCCTGCCTCTTCTTCGCACCTCCCTATCCTTTGGATCAGGTGATTGCCTTTCTCTCCTGGGCGGCATGGTGAATTTCCTCTTCTCTGCTACAAAAAGCAAAGAGATATTCCCGCTCTGATACCAAACCTGACGCAGCCGCACCCGTAGGCATGCCCGCTCCCTTAGGATTTTCTTCCACTCACAGCCCGAGGAACTCAAATGTTCCTCTAATTCCCTATAGAGAATTTTCCTTACCCACAACAACTCTTCAAAAGATCTCCTTTAGTGATCGGGAAATCGAACTTCGCGATTTCGCGAATCCTATGGTCGCATTTTTTGTGCCTCACGATTTCCCGAACTCCGATGCGAGTCAATGTTGACTTTCTCCCTGTTTTTGGGAATTCTCCCTATCGGGAAATCGCTACTCGCTTCGTCAACAAATGGAATTTCTGAACTCCGAACCCCGATGAGCCGATACTCCGATGCACGTGTGGGTTCACTTTTACACCTCCCGTCACTTCTATCAGGATTTTGGAATTCAGCGGATCGCGAATCCTGATGCCAAAGGTTTTAGGTTTTTCCTTTCCCCGATCCCTGATCCTATGCAACCTGTCCTCCACTCTGACTCCTGTTGTGGCCCACACAACTCTCCCGTCGGGATATCGCGGATCGCGATTCCAAACTGCTTGTGTATCTCGTGCTCAAAACCTTCAATACGTTGAACCCCGACTCCTCTGGATCTCCTGACATGCGTCCTCAACAATGAATGGTTCTGGGCTCGTCGGGATATCGCGGATCGCGATATCGCAATTCTTGTTGCACAAATTTGGAGCTTCAACTTGCGAATCCCCGATATGCAATGTCACATGTAGATCTGACGGTCCCTATGACTCGGGATCGATGGCTCTACCCCTCCTAAGCTTCAAACGTCTTCCACACTTACAGTGTAACCTCCCTACACCTCCGTAAGATCTAACAACCCACGGAACTTCGTGAAATATCCTCAAAGGATTTTGTCCATCCGTTCTCCTTTTCTTAGTCCACCGAAATGACGACGGATTCTTCCACAGAACTTGTCCGCCTGCTCACTATCCTATGATGCTCTTGCAACTTCAAGTCACAATTGTCTACGCTGTTCTTCAGCAACTCAGAGGCCTATCCTTCCTGAGATTTCCACAGTTACTCAGTCTCTTAGAAAGAGAGAACTCCTTGCACGCACTCCTTGCAGCAACCCTTCAACCTCGACTGAAGGTTGAAGTCTCTCGACCCTGCACACTCCTGCAACAACAATCTTTCAGTTCCTTACTCAGGTTCGCAACCCTAAGGCTTTCCCTTGGCATGCGCACTCCTTGCACGACTCTGTGCTTAACTGTACTTTTGAGGAAATGAGAAGAAAATCTATCTCTAATTGAACCCTTCTATCAACGCACTCCTTGTGGAAAATTCAACTGCACTCCTTGCAGGAATCCTCTGGCTCAATTAGAGAAACAATTGAAACTCATTCCATCTCCCTCTCAGACTTCAATTCATATAGGAAATCACATACATCGCATATAAAATCAAATGTATGACAGGAAATAAACATTCATGAAATAAACATCAATACACAGAGAAACAACACAAACCATGAATTTGAATCCAAGCTTTCTTCTATTAATTCAAATGCCTGTACATGGGGTGTTCTCAATACAGTTCTCTGCTTGCTCTTCTTCTTCCTGCTCCTGAATTGGTTATATTACAATGATAAAATGAGGGTGTCTATATCCATTTTCCCTCTTGGACTCTAAAGCTATCAAATCTAAAATTAAATTCCTATCTACTAGCATTAACTATATTAAATTATGACTATCTACCTAAGGACGAGAGCTATCTGCTCAAGGTCCATTACAATATACAAGTGCGCCATCTCTTAAATGACTCATTTAAGATTTTGCACAACAGTTCCAAAGCATTTTCAAAATTTGTGCTGGCTTATCCAGCTGTCTTCCGCTTCCGCACTGGCTCGTTTGATGTGCTGGCAATGCTCCTGCATCAATGTGCAACATCGATTCCATGTTAGAACCACATCAGATGAAAAGAGTTTTAGGAATCCACATGGATACCACATGGAATTAAGGTGGATTTTGACAATGAGATCTTGAAAACTTTGGGATGTTGTAACTTTAGATCTAGAGATCGGATTTGGTTATTGTTACAGTCGTTGGAAAGCTCTCGGTGAGCAGAATCTATCCAGGGTCGTTAGAGATAGAAAATAATTTAATTTAGAAGGAAACTTTTAACATCCCATCATTACAAGAGAGGGTTAGGTGGTCGGGTGTGTTAGAGTCAGGTTTTTTGTCCCCAAATGTTTCAGTATGAACATTTTCTAAGATTTCATCATTAATGTTGATATTACTTGCATAAATTTAAATTTAATTTAAAAGCACAAATTAAATATACTAAATTAAAAAACATGAAATTAACATGCTACTACACTTATACTTAGAAGACGCCTTTTAAAATGATATTTCTTGTATGAAAATTCTCTTTAAATCATATCATGTTATCCCCGTCATTCTCTCTTGAGAGTATTTTGTCGTTTAATGTTTTTTTTTATTTTTCTTTAATGCTTATGATGGCATAAATATTTATTATATTTTGACCATGGGAAAAATTTTGGAGGATATATAATAAAAAAATTGTGATGAAGGATCATTCCCGATATAGAAAAAATAAGGACATGGCATACCTAGTCAACCGATGTTTTCAAAATTTGTGCACAAAGTGTAGAAGATTTAAAATTTTGTATGGAAATGGTTTTCTTAGAAGTTCATTTTATTGTATTGATCCCTATAGTGGGGAAATATTAGTTTTTTTTAAACCATTATAACATACATTCGGTTTGGTATTACACTAATATTTCAATACTAGGTGGTGTGTAGCTCTCCTTTTAAAAATTTATAGAAATTGACAAACTTAATACATAAGTTTTTAAACTATGCAATGAGACATGACACAACAATTGGAAGAAAAAGATATACCCATCTCAACAATATAACAATCCATTGATATCAATATATATTACATGGATGTAATCATCTTCTGAATTGAAGAGTGAGAACACATTAAAAATTTGTCAATAGATAAGGATGAAACCTCATAGAGGATAATGATTACAACTAAATAAGTAATCTAGGACATTTTCATTGTAAAGGGACTCAAAGGATAACAATTTTCCCGAATCATAAGTACAAATAATTATACTAGTAAGGAAACAAGAACTAGTGCTTATATTGGTATCATCTCAATCTTCAACATGAAACTTCTAAATTGAGTTTTGATGAAGATGTGTCTAAAAAAATGCTAAATCTAGATGTTGAATGCTTTATCTCAAATGAAGCTTGAAGGAGAGTAGAAATTATGGAATTCAATAGCTATCATGTCTAAACATTTCTTGATAACTTCACAATTTTGTCATAAGTTGGTGTCTTTTGTTAATTGGAGAAACAAATAGGATAAGCATTATGCTATTGGTGAACAAATAGGATCACCCAAACACTCTCTGAATTTAGACACGATTAGTTGTCCAACAACATCCCAATGAATAATTGAAGAGAAATGCGAGCATTCCATGTTAAATATTTCCCAAATATGTTGATTTGATGATATTGACTGAAGTTTATTAGATTCTAGATATAATATTGAAGATACTAGTTGCCATGATGGAATTTTTAAATTCTAATTGAGTTATGATTGATAGGACTTCAAAAATTGAAGCCTAACTATCATCATTAATATTCCCCCCTGTCAATTACAAGGAGAGAACATTTTTGAAGGGATACAATATTGAGCTTATGGGTTCTTCAATAACTCTTTTATCAATATACCTAGTGAAGTTTACGAGAACTACTTTCAATTGATATCATGTATCTAGTAATTTTGGTTGACCGCTAACCATTTTCAACTAATAATTTTATGGGAAGTGCAAGAGAGTATATTTGTGTTTCACCAATGTAGTTCCCCCCTTGATATGCAAGAGAATACCTATTTGGAGTTATGAGCTCATTTTTTATGTTTTTTAATTAGGGCTTCGTGATGCACAAAAACTAATCTAGGTGGATATTGGTGGCCACCCACCTATTCCAACTGGCTCCTCTTAACACTTTTTAGTTCAACATGTTTCTCTGTAATGATGACATTTCTTTGAAATTGTGGGTTCTTCACTACTGAGGCTATCATGAATCCCTACATAACATCCAGGTGGATATTGGTGGCCTCCCACTTATTCCAACTGGCCTATTTTGGAATTTTTCTTGTTAGTACATCTTTTTATACTTCTCGGGCCATATTGGGGCCCTAAACAATGCTTTTTTGGTTTTCCACAGTCAAACTGTAGATGAATTTAGAGTTTGATAGAATAATTTGTAGTTCTCTAAAATACCTTTCCAACGAGCTATCAAACACCTAAAACAGAGGTCATATACAAACGTTACGACCCCAAGAAGTTGAGGTACCAACTTACCCATCGGGGCCCACATAACTTTTGGCGTTTCATCTTCTAGGGTTAGGTTTTTGGATGTATAGGGTTTTGGAATTCATGAGTAATGTTAAAAATTCCTATGGAGTCTCATTGTAATCATTCCTCTCCGACGAATGCACGTAGAAACCACATCTCTTCTCAAAGATATCTACCACCATTTGACCAAGTTGTTTCAGTTCTGCAGTTTTACAATTTCAATGTTTTTTTTTTCCTTGGAAAAAAAGCGTAATTTTATTACTTGGAACAAAATTACATTCTGTATATACACCTAAAAGTGGTGTATTCAGTTACATTGTATAGTTGTATGTTGTTTCTGTATATCTAAGCTGCTTCTCTGGACTTTGTTCTATTTAGGTTGTCTATACTGAGAGGGGGGTGAATCAGTATCAAGTACAATTTAAAAAAAAAATCAACTTATACTTAAACCATTCAACTATATTCAATGAGAAATGAACAATAGTATAAGAGTTACACCAATACACCACAATACAACATGCACAATATATGAAAAATAATCAATAGTTATTGTTCAAGGGAAGTAATGACTTCCAAAGGTAGCTACAGATTCCAAATGTAAAGAGAGGGATAAACCTCCAAGAGGAAGATACAATCCTCGAATGTCAAGAGAGGATTTAACTATCCATCCTTTCCCCTTCCTTCCACCCAAGAATATATGAGAGATAATAAAACTTTACATTAAATCATCACCATCAACCAACCATCACATAGAACCTGATAAGGCTTCCTGAGACTTCTTCAATTTCTGAAATAATTAAATTCTTGGAAGACTCTAATCTTATAGATAATATTACTCAATGTATTCTCTAAAACTTCTCCAAGTCTCACTCCTTGAATCATCCCCAAAAATAAGTTATAGAGATAATGGTAGACTTTGTTCAATTCTTGTTTTTTCAGGAGACCGAACGTGTACAGAATGCCCCATGCTCTTAACATCAGATTCTAAAAGTTGCACACATGAAAATAAAGTCTGTACTCTTTCCAATTTAATTTGTCCCACTTCATTTGGATTCTCTATGAAGACGTTATGATTGTTTTACCCGGAACACCTATCTATTGACTAGATTCAATACTGGTCAAAAACCCTATATTCCACAGAGTGTATCTCCATAATTATAGAGAATAAAGCACTAAAACTTTTACAACATGTACCTTGATATTTCTTATCAATACCATAGAAATTTTACCATCTAAATCGTTGTAGAAAAAAAATTATAGATAAAATGGTAAGATAACCTGAAAATAACATACCTTAGAACACATCACTAAAAGACTTCATCCTCCTTTGAATCTGGCCTTATTTACTTTTGATTTTCCTCTGAAATTTGACTTGTTTATAAAATTAATGTATAATGATATTTATCTATACCATTTATGTCACTTCCTTTTAACATTAGTGCCGACCTAACACTTTCTTATTTCGTAATTTTGTTCTTTAATTATCTTCAGGGCCAACATGTACTTCCTTCTTCAATTCACTTTGTCATCTTCAAAAATTCATTTCTCCTCAACCATGAGGATCCACATGAAATGCTACATACCCTCAGAAACAACATGATGTATACTATCCATCCATGGGTTTTGTATATGCATGTTCATTTTCCTTTATGTCCAAATACCTTCATCAATCTTACAGTCCAAAACCCATGACTAGGGTTGACATCAATGACAACAACCAATCTTCCAACAATATCCCCCTTTGTCATTGATGGAAACACTCATTCTCCCCCTATCATCAAGATCCCAATTTCTCTCCCCCTTTGACATAAATGGAAAAAGGTAGGAAAAAGGTAACTCTCTTCTTTGGGGTTGCTCCCACTGAACATGTGGCACTCAATAATACTTCATCCTTATTTTCTGTCTTTGGGAATTTTTCTTCCTTGGAATCCCTTTATGTGGATTCTATCTTCTCTCTCTTATTCATGTCTAAGATGTATATGTTGTTCGGTCTTCTTGTTGCAGTTGCAACCAATCTTCCTAAGTTATTTTCTCTGATTTTACATTTTCGGGAGTCAAACATAAGAGTGTATCCTTGATCACATGTTTTGCTGACACTGAGGAGATTATGCTTCAGATCTTCAACCAATAGGACTTTTCCTGTTTTTACATTTTCACTTCCAAGCTTTACAATTCCTTTTCCAAGTATTTTAGTAGATGAGTCATCTCCAAATGTAACATTTCCACCCTTTTTCTTCAAGCTGACAAATTTGCTTTGATATACGGTCATATGAGATGAGCACCCACTGTCTATGAACCATTCATCTTATTCTTTGCATTCTTTAGCGACCAATGTTATTTGACAGTTTTCATTTTGTGGAATTTCTTTCATTTTCCATGTTGTAGTTGGTATACATACATTTGGCATATGATTATTTGCCTTCATCTCTCTACAATCTTGTGATTTATGACCAAGATTATTGCACTTGTAAAATACAATATTTTGATCCATTAATGGGTCAAATGGATTATAATTTATGTTGATAGGTATATGAACATTTCCATATCTACTATTTTCACCTTTCATGTAGCTTGCATAGTTATTCCTTTCGTTGATTCTACAATTGATCGCCTCGTGTCCAAAATTTCCACAAGTATAACAATGTCCAAGAAAGAAATTTTGATACCTGGGAGTAAGTGATCTTCTTTATGGTGTGGTCCATCAAGGTTCATGATCTCTTATTTTGTAGTTTCCTTCATAATGATTTATTTCATACCTAATGGGAGAGGATCTTCTTGATGTCTCATTCTTTCTGAATTCTATTCTTCTATCTTGTTGTTCAACTTGTTCTAGAGTGTTGGTTTCAACATTTTCAACTTCTTTCTCTTGTTTTGTTGTCTTCAAACTATCATTGTATCCTAGTCCTGTCTTGTCATTTGGAGATCTTTGATTGCTAAGGATCTCATCTAATTTTTCAGTGCTTTTTTTCAAACTTCTTCAACTTTTCTATTGTCAATAGTAGCTCCCCTTTTGTGTGATCCAATTCTTCTTTCAATTTCTCATAATCTTATAATTGTTCCTTCAATCTATTAATGGTCTTTTGAATCTTGTAATTCTCTTCTTCACAACTACTCAATTCACCTTTTAGTATTATGTTTTTGTTTCTAAGATTGTTATTTTCAGTTTCAACATGCTTCAACTTTTCAAGATTCTCATATTCTTGTTCACTCTCTGCATTGTCTTTATATCCCCAAAAGGAATAAAGGTTGGTTTCTTCATCTGAATCTTCTTCACAAATGATTTCTTCTTCTTTATAATTATTGTGATCATCATCCAGGGTTTCTTGGTTTATGAAGAGGACTTCTCCTCCATCATTATCTTCTTCATCACTCTCATTTGAGGAGATGTCATCATCCTTGGAGTAGAATCTCCTTTTATTGTTGAGACTTCTCTTTTTATAGTAGCATTTTTCAACAATATTTCCTATTCTACCACAGTTAAAGAATTTGAGAGGGGACTTACCTTTGTATCTTCTACTTCCCTTCTAAAACCTTCTTACAAAATTTTCTATTTTTTCATCAAGGTCGTTATCCTTGTATTTTGTCTTATTTATGGCTTTAAAGGATGCTTCATTGTTTGGCTGGTCACTTTCTATACTCGTTCTCATTTCATATGCTATAAGAGAACCATGTAATTCATCCATTGTCATTTTGGTCAAGTCACTAGTTTCTTCAATGGTGAAGACCTTAGAATCATACTTCAAGAGAAGTGATCTCAACACTTTTTGTACAACCAATGATTCATCGAGCTCTTCACCTAATCCTCTGATAGCATTAACAATTTCATCAACTCTAAGAAGATAGGTTGCAATATCTTCCTTTTCATTCATCTTCAAATTTTCAAATTTTGCTCTATGTCGTTGACTCTTGACCTGCTTAACTTTTGGATCACCTTCGTAGATACTCTTGAGTTTGTCGCATACCTCTTTAGCAGTGTTGCAGACCATCAGTTTGCTAGCAATGGTTGGTGCCAATGCTACTAGAATAACATGTCTGGCTTTTGAATTACAACTCATAAGCTTCTTCTCATTTGGATCGGCTGGAGAATTATTTGGTATTACATAGACATTTACAACTGAGTACCAAATGTCTACTCCCAAATCCGTTAGGTAAGTTTTCACTCTATCACTCCAGTATGCATAATTTCTTCCATCAAATTTTTGAATCCCAT
>JZKD02S2023750.1:149441-175942 GCA_000966675.3 Picea glauca | reverse complement strand
CAGTGTTTCAGCAAATAACAGTCAAACAAAACATAAACAGGAATTAAGCAATCACACTTCTAACTAAGGGATGAATCTTGTGAAGAAGGTGGGCCCTCCCTTCTCACAAGATTCCCCTGAAACGGGAAAACTTAGAGACGAATTATCAAGGCAGTCTTCTATTCATCTGTTGAAATATTACATTACAGATTGGAAAGATCGAACACGTCCCGCTTCTCTGAAGTTGTTCAATACATAAAAACTTGGCCTTTCGAATGGTGATCTCCCTTGAATTTAAAGGAAAAATCCCATCGATACAATCATTACAAAGCAGATCTGGATCCTACACTAAATCAGATCTTCTTTCTAAATCAGCATAGGGTGTCCTATTCTCATGCAACCGAATGCTAATACAGGAGCTGACGAGGCATTGCTGTTACGGCTGGTGTAACGGCTCTTCTCATGGCTGCTGATGATGTTTCAGCATCGCAATTCACGGGTTGTTTCAGCCACGTGAATTGTGCTCTTGCCTATGTCGGCTTTGACTACTGACTGTCATGGCTTCGTGTTCAGCATTGTGGCGATCTATGTTTCAGCATCTGCACTTTTGAACTGAGTGACAGCTCCGTGTTTCAGCATCTGCATCCTCGAACCGTGTAGCTACTGCGTGTTTCAGCATATGCTTCCTCGGACTGTGTAGCAGGTCCGTGTTTTGGCATATGCACCCTTGGACTATGTAGCAGCTTCCGTGTTTCAGCATCGGTTCAACAACGGCTTTGGGCAGTTCTGTGTTTTAGCATCGGCCTTGAATACTATTCTACAAATATAGACACTTATGCGCTTCTAAAGTACGAGAGTGATGTAAAATATCATGCAAAACAAATTAAACGTGTAGTAATGAGAAATGACGTTGTGTACCTTGGAATGATCAGGTGAAATGATAGTATAAGTCTAAATACAGGTGATGAAGGGTATAACAATGGAAAAAAGTATGGGCAAAAAGGGTACATTGTGTGGTCCTAACAATTATCATCATCTAATAATTGTGTATGTGTATAAACCTCCCAAGTGAGGTCAATCTCTTCTCCTAACCCCTCCCTGATATTGATATTAACTAGTATTATTGCAATTTTCCTTTGTTTTGTTTTTTCAAAGGAAAGGTTTGCTTATAGAAATTCCCCCAGAAAGTTCCCAATGGCTTTGAAATAATCCAATACCCATAACTATAAAGGAAGGGATGCAAAACGTACCCAAACATGAATCTTGTCCATTTTTTCCTTGGTGGTGTTAAAAAGAGGAATCCATGGCTTCAACAATATAGGGCATGAATTTAAACTCCAATTTCTCGCCAACACCCAATTTGTGTCCTTCGACCGAGCGAATTTGAAAGCAAACCAATTTCGGCTTTATTCTAAGACTTTAGGGGTATAACCCAGCTCTTCTTTACAAGTTGATTCTACCCAGGAGACTATGGTTTTATGGGAAAAGAATCTGCCACTAGCTCTCCCAACCAATGTCTGGTTCACCATTTCCACCACATTTTTCATGCCGACTTCTCTCCCTAGTAGCAGGTTTCCCACTTTTCCTTTGGAGGAGGGTCCCTTTCTTTTTCTTTTAACTCGACCTCTGTAGAAACCCATGTTGTCCCATGAAACCTCTTGTCTTTCCTCTAGAGAAGGAGTCCTCCTATTTAGTGAGAAACCTCGATGCTCTTCCACATCTAAAAGTGTTGAGATGAAACCCTGTTGAGGGGAGGAACCCAAACTAGTTCCCAGAACAAGGTTTTCTACAAGCTCTACTTCCTTCACCACCAACCCACTTCCAAGTGTTATTCTGCTAAGAGATTCTTCTTCATGTGAAATCCAGTCAAGGGATGGGTCTATAAGTGAGTCGGGGATGGTGATGAATCTATCAGGAGAGAGGGGGTGCATGGACAAGTACTCAGGGAAAGAACCAAAAACACCATTGAAAACATCCACTCCTGGAGGAGAAGAGGGTGGGGTCGGGAGGGTTCCTGAATGTGGAGACAGTGGTTTAGGGGTCAGGAGTTGGTCAAGCAGTGTGAGGACAACTAGCATAAGCCCTAGAGGAGATTCAAAACTGCAATGGGTGTCCATGGCTGGCCTATTGGCCTGGGGACGAGGGCAAGTTCGAGGCCATGGAGGTTAGCAGAAGTGGACAGGGGAGGTGACAGTTTCGGGGAGACTTATCAAAGCAAGGGAGAGCTGGTCATCTCTGCAAAATATGGAAAAAACTACCATAGTCTTGTTCAAAGTGTCGGAAAATAACTGCAGAAGCCATCCCCATTTTCAACATATTTTATTTATTCAATAAAAGTTATTATTCACTGGATATTTGTTGGTGTTCTCTGTATCTTTGTGTTATTGTATTTAGTTTTTTATTCATTTTGTTTGCTCATAAATCCAGATCAAAAACACTAGGTGGAATAATCGATTGGAATTCAACTATTTTTGTAATTTCACCATCCAAATGTGTATTTACCCGTGCCTGAACTTGATGGTAATACTTTTACAAAATCTTGACATGTAAATTCCACTACCAAGAACCCATCCAACCATAATGAATGTTTTCCTTTTAAATTTATTATTATTTCAACATTTTTTTGAGAGATGATTTATCTTTCCACAATGAATAAAAAGATGAAGATAAAAGCAAACTATCTCCATACAGCCAACTTGATGACAATTGTTCTAGTCATCATGAATTTCCTCAATGTGTTATCATCCATTGCTTTAATATATTTTTCAACATGTGAATCTTACCCCTTAAAATATTTGGAAAAAAAATTAGCAATGACACAATGAAATAGTTTGGAGTCATCATGAATACGAGAGATGATGCCTTTTTCATATACTAATCCATGTCAATTTCTATTGAATTTCAATTCTTCCTAAGGTCCAACAATGATTTTGGAATGATCATTTTTTAATTGTTTATGTTCTTCATGCATGTTTTATTCTGTAACTTCAAAATAAAAATTAAGTTCACATTCACTTACATTGCATTTTATATCACTCTATGTACTATGCTTTGTGATCTCAAAATACCAAACGAATTCTTATACCAACTTGATCTGAAATATTAACAAACTCTGATACCAATTCATTCCGAAAATCCTTAAATGTCAATTAGTTCATAAATACACATAAATGTGCAACCAAATTCAGAAAATGCAAGATTGACTTGACTGTTTGAAAAATATCATGTGATTTTACATAAAATAGACATCACCATTATATTCCTCTCAATTTTTTGATAAAAACAAGTATAAAAACCTATACTTCCCTCAAAAAACTCTACGGCATGCAAAACGAGACAAACCCAAAAGAGAGACACCTATTGCATGCAAAATGAGGAAAAATTTTGAAATTCTGTGCAACCCCTCTCTTTGGCACACATTTCCATGTCTCGGGCATTGGTTTCCATGCCCATTAAATAGGCCTAGGTTGATCAAACCACAAACAAAAATCCCAAGCTTTAGTTGTTTTAATATAAATATAATATTTAATTTTAGTTATAACAACTAACATGCATGGAATATTGGTAGAAGGATTTTGGTCGAGACTAAGTAATATTATTTGGAATATTTGAATATTCCTCCATATTTCATAGGTTCTATTACATTTGACCTCCAACAAATTTTTATTCTCCCTTAGCCATTATTGGCCAATCGAAGAGTGCCATGTGGCACTCTCTAATTACTCCATGTGTCATGATTTCATTGTTCCACATGTCTTCCACCTGTACCTCTATGGATATGCCACTTGGATGCCAAATATACCTACAATGACATTGTAAGGATTCCACATCATTTGTATGGATGACAAGTGCCACTTTTTTATTGGTCCACATGGACCTCCAAAAATGCCATTTTCGGGTGATGTGTGGCAGCTTGTCATGCTACCATGACACCATGTTGATGTCAGCATGATGTCATATTTCAGTTGAACAACCTATAAATACAGGACATGTGGTAGCCTATGGGTCTACCACATGGAACCCTTATTGTCTTTTGTCATGTTTGAAAAAAACTTTGACTGGCCATAACTTCTTGATACGAACTCCATTTGAGGCAATTTTTGTGCCATTGGAAAGCTCTCACTGAGATCCACTCAATGAAGTCATTTTCAAGAGGATTTGAGAAGATCATTTTTTATCATTTTGGATCGTCCTAGATCCCTTTTGATCATTTCATATTCTCTTGGATCAAACCACCCCACTGAAGAACTTTTGGACTTCCAAAATTATGGATCATTCATAAATAAAGTGAGAATAGTGTCTCCTCACTTGTCCAGTATCATCCATCCATCCTGCTTAGATAGTGAGCACTTGACTCATCACAACCATAATGTAGACTATAACAACATTGTTGACCAAGTTAACAATTCCCTTATATTCAAAAACTCCATCATTCATTGTTGCAATAGCCATTCATACTCCAATGATTAGTAATAAACTGAACACAAATTTTGAATATACAAATGTGAAAACGAATGAAGCATCAACATATTTTCCCTTCTTAATAGGAACAATATCAACTAAAGGACATGTTTTTCTTTCAACCATAGGTTATAAATATGTATCTTGGATACTAGAATTAAATATCATTTTCACATGCCCTGCAGTAACAACTATCACATTAGTCTTCATATTATGATCTCTCACAATGGACTCAATTTCACCCTTGAAAATATGATACTTTTTTTGTTCCCTAAAGAAAGTGGAATTCCTATCATACAAGTATGGACTTCCCGAAACCATCCTACAAATGTCTAGTGGAACCACATCTAACTCTACCTCATCAATGAAACTAAATGTGAACTCAAACAATAACTTTCATTTCTTAGTTACCTCTACCTAAGCATTATCACAAATCCATTCCAAAGAACACAGTCTCAGATGAGGAATAGTTTACAATCCCAAACTTTGAACAAATTTCTCTGAAATAAGCTTCACTTGTGATCCACTATCAACAAGTCTATCAATCTTAGTGTGCTTTGAGATAACTCATAAATGAAACAGTTCTTTTATTTTCCTTCCATCAATGATTACTTTAGCCTTTGCATAAGAAGTACATGAACTAAAACTTGCAATAAAATATTTACCTTTGATGCCCACAGATGTAACCTTAGTTTCGTACTCATAATCTGATCCAAGATCCTGAACTATGGTCATGGTCTTGTTTTAACCTTTTCTAGGGTGATCCCACTTCAGTTTTAATTTTGGATGAAACTTGCAATAATGTTTCTCATCATGTGCTTTCTTCTTGTGGTGAGAAAATATAGGCTTCTTCAACTGCTTCTCAGTTAGGCTTCTTCTACTTCTTCTCAAAGTTATGTGAATTTCCTTTCCTTTTATGACCAACACTCTTGGCCTTCTTTAAATCCTCATACATTTCTTCCACCATGGCCTTTATTGTCATGAACGCAGAAAAGAATGCCTCTTCAGTGCTAAAAGGATTTTGATTAGAAGAATCCCTATCTCTTGTTGAATCCATTTCTTGCTTTCAAAATAAACACCTCGAACCAATATCATAAATGTACTATTCAAAACATCCTTCCCCAAGATTGAGTTCAGAACTCGTAAGCATTCAGTTGAAAATACACGTCAAAACCAACTTTGATACCACATGATCTGAAAATACCAAACAAGTTATGATACCAACTTCATTCTAAATATCAACAAACTATGATACCAGTTCAGCCCAAAAATACTTAGATGTCAATTAGTTCATAAATACACATAAACATATGACTAGATTTGGGAAATTGAATATCGGCTTGACTATTTGCAAAATATCATGTGAATGTATTACATATCCATAAACTTCATTAACTGATAAACATAACTTGCTGAAATAATGAGTGCCAAAATAGAGAGAAATGTATATCTCTTATTAATTCTCAAAATGACAAAATTACAATAAATGGGCTTATAATGAAAAATTTGATGTCTCTTCAATTTTTCTAGTCAATCCCAAAAACAAATATCATTATTGAATTCCTCATGAAATTATGAGAAAAATGAGTATAAATTTGACTATGTTCTAAATTGAGGCTTTAAGACCCCTTTTGCATGCATAACGAGACTATGGGTCTCATACATGACAAATTGGACTTATATTTTTAATACATAGCATCTAAAAAAATAAATAGACATCGCCATCAGATTCCTCTCAAAATTCTAAGAAAAACGAGCATAAACACCCTATACTTCCCTCAAAGAACTCCATGGCATGAAAAACAAGACAAACACAAAAGAGGGACACCTCTTGCATGCAAAATGATGAACAATTATGAAATTGGAATGAAAGTCTATGAAGAAATTCTCATTGTCACGCATTTCCATGTCTCGGGCATTGGTTTTCATGCCCATTAAATAGGCCTAGGTCAGCCAAACCACCAACCGAAATAACAAGCTTGATTTGTTTTAATATAAATATAATATTTAATGTTAGTTATAGAAACTAACATGCATGGAATATTTGAAGGAGGCTTGTGGTTAAGACTAAGGAATATGCTTTGGAGTATTCAAATATTCCTCCATAGTTCACGGATTCTATTCCATTCAACGTCCAACAAATTTTGATTCTCCCTTATCCATTATGGGCCAATCGGAGAGTGCCAAGTGGCACTCTTTGATTGGTCCACATTTTATTCTTTCACTAATCGACCTATCTTCCACTTGGCTTCCAACTATACTTACCACATCATCATACAAATGCCACTTCATTCGTATGGATGACAAGTGGCACTTTTTTTTTAGTCCACATGAACCCCAAAAATTCCATTTTTGGGTGACACATGGCCGCATGTCATTGTACGACATGTACAAACAGGCCATGTGGCAGCCTATGGCTCTTCCACATCGCACCCTACTAAATTTTTTCCTATTTGACCAAAAGTTTGGTCAACCATAACTTCTTCATACAAACTCCATTTGGGGTGATTTTTGTTGCATTGGAAAGCTCTTGTCAGGATCTACGCAATGAGGTCATTTTCAAGAGAATTGGAGAAGATTAATTTTTGAGCATTTTGGATCCGCCTGGATCACTTTTGAGCATTTTGGATCCTCCCGGATCACTTTTGAGCATTTTGGATCCTCTTGGATCACTTCGACATATTACTCTTTGTTACACATTATTTTTGTCACCCTTATGACTATTAATAATGTAAACCTATCTATTGCCTTCAAAGGGATCAGTGGCCTGAATTCTTGAAGAAAGAAGGGAGAAGAATTTTTCGTGAGAGAAGAAGTTGTATTTTCCTTTGTAAAAACCCTATTAAATAGGATTTCTGTAGGATCTTGTATACACAAGGTGCGGAAATGCCTGATTTCTGTAGGCTGCACCATAGCTAGAATACCGAGTTTCCACAGGCTGCACTATAGTTAGGGTGCGGAGGCCTTCGTACGTGGGAAAAATGGGCATCTTCTCGATGCTTCTAGAAGGATAAGCTTTTATGGTGAGGTGGCCTCTGAATGGTTTGGATATTAATCACTTTTGTGATTTAGTAGGATCATCCCAACCTCCTCACCTTATCCTCTTCAGCTTATAAAAGGAGAGGATCTCTCATGCAGAAAGTTAGTTGTTTTGGCTTGAGATTGTTATCTTGGTTAGTGATGCAGGAGCATCGTGCAAAGCCAAAGCATGTGACTAAGCCAAAGAAATATTTGGATGCGTGGAGGAAGAAAAGAGCATGTTCCCATAAAGACCCGTTTTGAATTTTGAAACAAAGTCATTAATGTAATAGTTAAGAGGAACATACTTGCATTTATACTTTGGAGATTGTAAACGGACCTGGGGAAATTCGCCCATCCGTCTTTTGTATTAAGGAATTTAAGACAGTTAATGAAAGTAGGTAGATATGAATGATAGATTAGACATTTTTAGAGCATAGGAGGGAAAACGGATATAGACACCCTCATTCTTGTATCATTGTATCATTAGCACGGAATAGAGAAAGAGAGAGATGAAGCAGAGAGCTCTAGAGAAAACCCCATGTACAGGAGCTTTGAATTAATATATGAAGCTTTGATTTAGATTTTTTGTTTGCACATGGTGAATGGTATGCTTACAGTTGTTTATTCTCTTTGTTTATGCCTTTGTTATTATTCTGTGTTGAATGTATGATTTCATGCTAAGTATATGAAGTCTGAGAGAGGGAGTGAATGAGTTTCAATTGTTTCTCATCCTGAGTGAGAAGTTCCTGCAAGGAGTGCATTGACGAAGCTTCATAGTTTCATCTCTAAAAAGCTCAGGAGAGATACCATTGTTCTCATTTCAACAGAAGTGCGGGAGTAGCACACGAAGCCGTGCAAGGAGTGCACAAGCGTTGGAAGTCTTAGAACTTATCAACCAAGGGGAGAGTTGAAGGAATGGTGTTGCTGAGGGTGCACAGAGTCAAAAAAATCAAATACTTAGAAGTATTTGAAAGTCTACCGCAAGGAGTGAGTGCAGGAGTTATTTCAAGGTTCGAAGTGGCCAAGGAAATCTCAGGAGGGTTAACGTCATCGAAGTGTTCAAAGGAGGACGGAGATTGAAATAATTCAAAGGGAGATGAGGGTCGAAGTCATCCAGTAGGAGTAAAGTTCAGAAGTGAAAGAACACTGTTTCATTTCACAGAAGTTGTCAAGGAGCAACGAGTGGTCGGAATTCTTTGTGGAGAATTCACGAAGTCGTGAGGACCATAGGATCCACAGGAGTTGCAGGTTGGATAAGGGTTGGACGAAACCATCCCATGGGCTCTAGGATTCAACAACAATTGTTGATCATGATCTGTCTAAGTCGTCATATCATTTTGGCATTTCGGAGATCCCGACGACAAGGAGTTGAGTGCAGTGGAACGAATGTCCCAAAATCAGGAGCTTCGATAGGAAGTGGCATGGAGTTCAAGATTTAGGCACTTTGGGTGTCGGGAAATGATGGAGACAGTGCTCTGGGAGCGAGAGTCCCAAAGACTAGGAAGAGTGACAGGTGGCAGGATTTGACGTCAAAGGTAGAAATCACTTGAGTGGATAGGTATCATGTCCTTGTCAAACAGGCGGAGTCAACTTCATTTGATTGTTTCGGGGTTTCGTAGGTTGGAGAGCCGGAAGCATTACATCAGGATTCGCAAGATCGCAAAGTCCAAAATTTTGAATCAGTGGAAGATTCTGTGAGAAGTAGTTTTTGATGAATACATTTCTAGGAATCGACATTTCGGGTTAAGGAGCCAAAAATTCGACAACGGAAATCGCGATATCGCGAAACCCGAAAGCCCAAATTAGCGAAGGGCACGATTTTGTTGTGGTCAAGGAGATTTGGGATGATGCCTAGTGTTTGTCCATGCAGGCTCAATTCATAAGGACCTATGGATACACCATGAGTGTATGAGGTCTTGCCCCAGCAGAAATCAAAGAGTCAATTAGACTCAAGGGAAAATAAGAGCGATCCTGCGCAGACCTCGACCCGAGGGTTTGAGGGTCTGTGCCAAGTTTGGTATCAGAGCTCAGAAAAAGTTCTTTGTTTTCTATAGCAGAGAAAGGAAGAATATTTCTCAGCCATGCCACCGAGAAGAAGAGACAGACAAATGCCTGATCCAACAGTGGAAAGGGAAATGCATGAGTTACATGCCAGGCTTGATGCCATGGAGACAGAATAGAGGCGCATAATCGACACTGGGGATATCATTGAGGCTGACAGTGAAAATGAAGCTAGACATGGAAAAGAAGTCGCAGTCGAAGATGTTGTATATGAATGCCTATTCAGGGCTGTTACAAGGATAGGTGCTAGAGAAAATATGGAAATTCTCATGTATGAGGGAAACCTAGATGTTGAAGAGCTTCTAGATTGGATTAGAGCTCTGGATAAGTACTTTGACTATGAGGATGTTGAGGAAGATAGAAAATTCAAACATGCTATCACTAGACTTAAAGGGCATGTAGAATTATGATGCAACCGCACCCGCAGGCACGTCCGCTTACATGATCTTCTTCTATCCTCGCCCCGAAGAACACCAAGGTTCTTTTATTTCCCTATCAGGAAATCTGCACCCACGGATCTCTTCGTGCGATCCCCCCCTTATTTACTGGTCGGGGAATCGGAACTTGCGACTTCGCGAGTCTAATGGTCGATCACTGGGCCCTAGAATCCCCGAGACCCGATGGCCAGTCAACGCTGACTTCCTCCTGTTGAAACTTTCCTTATCGCGATTTCTCCACTCGTGATATCGAACCACTTTATTTACTGACTCCCGAACCCCGATGCGCTCGCAGGTTGACTTTTCAACGTTCCCGTCACCTCTATCGGGATATCGGACTTCGCGGGATCACGAATCCTGATGTCAAAATGTTCAAGATTTTACTTTCCCCGAACTCTGATACGGTGCGCCACCTGTCCTACACTAACTTCCTGTGGCCCACACTCTACCCTTTGGTTGTCAGGATATCGCGTATCGTAATATCACGATTCTTGTTGCAACAAATTGGAGTTTCGACTCACGAAACCTCGATCCGCGATATGCATGCGAATCCAACGACCCTCGTGGTCCTGATCAACGACTCCACTCCTCCTAATCTTGGAACCCTTTTGGATGTTCTCACCGTAAACCCCTCGCACCTCCGCACGATCTAACGACCCTTGGAACTTCTCGAAATCTCCTCGGAGGATTTTGACCATCCGTTCTTACTGATGGAAGTCTGTGAAATAACTGAGTGTTCCTCCACGAAACTCGTTCACTTGCACGCAACCTTGCAGTGTCTGCTCGAACGCTCCAAACACAACTTCTCTGTGCGAGTCCTTCGACTAATTCAAAGACTCTATCCTTCCTGAGCTTTCCCATGACTTTCAAACCCTCAGAAAGAAACTTTTCATGCACTCCTTGCGGTAAATCTTCAACCTCAATCCAGCGTTGAAGTTTTTCAACTTTGCACACGCCTGCAGCAGCAGTCTCTCAACAATTTGCTCAGGTTCACAACCCTGAATCTTTACTTGGCCTGCGAACTCCTTGCACGACTCCTGTGCCCAGCTGCACCTTCTTGGATGAATGAGAGAAAAAGTTATCTCTATATGAACCCTCTGTCAACGCACTCCTTGCGGACAATTCGAATGCACTCCTTGCAGGAATCTCTGGCTCAAATAGAGAAACAATTGAAACGCATTCCTTCACCCTCTCAGACTTCAATTCAAACATGAAATCACATACACAGCATATAAAGGAAAATGTACGACTGGAAGCAAACATTCATGGGCATATAAACATCAAATACACAGAGAATAACACAAACCATGAATTTGAATCAAAACTTCTTCTATTAATTCAAATGTTTGTACATGGGTGTTCTTCACACAGCACTCTACTTCTTGCTCCCAATGATTTTGAATCATAATGTTACAATGATACAATGAGGGTGTCTATATCCGTTCTCCCTCCTTTTCTACAACAGTCTAATCTAGAATTAAAATCCTATCTACCTGCATTAACTATCTTTAATTCCTCCTATCTACTTAAGGACGAGAGCTATCCACTCAAGATCCATTACAATATACAAGTGTGCTTTATCTTAATGGTTCATTTAAGACTTGCACAATAGTTCCAAAGTGTTTTCAAAATTTGTGCTGCCTGTCTAGTTGTCTTCCGCTTCCGCACTGGCTCGCTTGATGAGTTGGCGATGCTCCTGCATCATACTCCTCGGCTTGAAAACTTTCATGGGCTCATGTCCATGAGCTCCTGCATGGTCTTTCCATGCTTCTGTATCTCTGCTTCAGTTTCCTAGTTGGCATCTTCGACTGGGTGGTTCTTCCATTTGATTAGATACTCGAAGTATTCCTTCCTCCTGGTCTTCTTACCCATTCTCCTGTCGAGTATGCATTCCATCTATGCCCTCTCTGCAACTGGCATCTATTCCATCGACTGGATCACTGGCTGCTTAGTTCCACTGTCTATTTCTCCAGCCCTGTATGGGTATAAATCTGCGACATTGAATATCGGAGATATTCCGATCCCATCCGGTAACTCGATCTCATAAGCATTTTCTCTGAATTTTCTCAAGACCCTACATGGCCCGATTTTCTTCATTTTCAATTTATTGTATGTTCCCCTCGGGAACCTTTCCTTCCTTAAATGTGCCAGAACTAGATCACCAACTTCAAACTGAAGTTGTCTCCGATGTTGATCTGCTCTGCACTTATATTCCTGGTTTGATTTCAGCAACTGCTCCTTCACCCTGCTGTGAAGTTCTTTCATCACTTCAGCAAATTCTTCTGCACTAGCGCTACTAGTCACAGTCTGTTATGAATCCCTCATTTCAGAAACTCCTCTCGGCTGCATCCCATATACGATCTGAAATGGAATTTTTCCTGTGCTCCGATTTACTGAGTCATTGTATGCAAACTCTGCCTATGCTAATATGTGGTCCCAACTATTGTGGTGCTCTGTCACCAAGCTTCTCAACAAGTCTCCAAAACTTTTGTTGACCATTTCTGTTTGTCCATTCGTCTGAGGATGATAAGCCGAACTAAACATCAAATTAGTTCCCAGCTTTTTCCACAGTGTCCTCCAGAAATGTCCTATGAATTTAGTGTCTCTGTCCGAAACTATGCTTTTCGGCAACCCATGAAGTCGAATGACCTCTTTGAAAAAAAAAAATTTGATGTGAGTCGCATCACTGGTCTTCTAGCATGGGATAAAATGTGCCATCTTAGAAAACCTGTCCACTACCACAAAGATGGAATCAACACCTCTTTCGGTCCTTGGCAACCCCAATATAAAATCCATGCTTATTGCCTCCCATGGCCTCTCAGGTATGGGAAATGGTTGATAAAAACCTGCATTCTGCTTCCTCCCCTTCGAATGCTGGAAAATTCGACATCTGTCAACGAATATCTTGACATCTGCTCGCATTCCCGACCAAAAATACGACTCATTCAATTTCGCGAATGTTTTGTCATGGCCAAAATGTCCTGCTAATCCACCACTGTGCTTCTCCTTTAATAAGTTCTCCCTGATGGAGCATTTCGGAATACACAGTTGATTGCCTCTGAACAACAATCCTTCCTGGATCATGTAGTCCATCCATTGGCTTCGGTCTCTGAGAACTGGATTCTCAGTTGCTTCATACGCTTTTGCAAAATCTGCATCACCTGCGTACATGTCCCTGAGATCATCAAAACCCACCGTTTTGACTCAGAACTCCTGCAACAGCAAACACTTCCTGCTCAAAGCATCAGCCACTTTGTTAGCAGTACCCGAAATGTGTTTAATCACAAATGTGAAATTCTGCATATACTCTACCAATTTTACATGTCTCTGATTCAACTTTTCCTATTGAGTCACAAACTGTAAGGCGTGGTTATCACTGTACAAAACAAATTCTTTGGGGATCAAGTAATGCCTCCACTTTTTCAATGCTTGTATGATAGCATAAAATTCCTTGTCGTATGTGGAGTATTTCACCTTGTCCTCATTCAGTTTCTCACTGAAATATGCAATCAGTATGTCTTCCTGACTCAAGACCGCTAATATGGAAAATCCACTTGCATCACATTTCACTTGAAATGTCTTCAGGAAATTCGGCAACACCAACACTGGTTGTTCCATGATCTTTCTTTTCAACAAGTTGAAACTCCTCTCAGCCTTTGTTGTCCATTGAAAATATTTATGCCGCTTCTTCACTGTGTCCATCATCGCTGCGCTAATCCCGCTGAAATTCATGATGAACTTCCGGTAGAAACTAGCGAGACCATGAAAACTTCTCACCTCGAATACATTCCTCGGTGATGGCCAATTCTTGATCACTTCTACCTTATCTGGATCCATCCTCAACTCATTCGCCGAAATAAAAAAACCCAGATAAATGAGCTCTATCTTCATAAATGAGGATTTCTTCATGTTTATGAACAACTTCTCCCACTGTAGCTTCTTCATCACTGTAGACAAATGCTTCAAGTGCTCTGCCACTGATTTACTGTAAACCAGTATGTCATCCAAGTATACGATGACAAATTTCTTTATGAACTCCCTCAGGACTTCATTCATCAACCTCATAAAGGTACTTGGTGCATTCGTCAAGCCAAACAACATGACTAGCCATTCATACAAACCTTCGTTGGTTTTGAATGTTGTCTTCCACTCGTCACCTTCCCTCATGCGAATATGGTGATATCCGCTTTTCAAATCAATATTTGAAAAGTATCCTGCTCTGCTCAAGCAATCCATTAGATCATCCATCCGCGGAAATGGAAACCTCTACCTGATGGTTATCTTGTTGATGGCCCTTGAGTCAGTACACATTCTCCAACCTCCATCTTTCTTCAGACTAAGTACTGTTGGAAAAACACACGGACTCAATCTTTCCCTGACCAATCCTTTGTCCAATAAATCCTGGACCTACTTCTTGACCTCCTCATTTTCCTGCGACGTCAACCTATACGCGGCTTTTTTTGGAAAACTGGCTCCTAGTATGAGGTCTATATGATGACTCACACTCCTCATTGGTGGGAACGAACGAGGTAATTCGTCCACCACAATGTCAGTGAACTCTTCCAGTAGTTCTTTAACCTCTTCTGGTAGGTCATCCACTCTTGTGCTAGTTAGAACAATTCTCGGCTTTCTGAACACAAAGAATTGTGGATCTTCTTTCTTCTTCACCTCTGTAAGAAGCTCTTTCTCACTCATGAGAAGTACTGTGTTGCTTACTTCCGGTTTCACCTCCTTATCCTTTATCAGAAGCAACATGTGTGTCCTCCCATTCTTCTCCAGAGTATATGTGTTCATTCTCCCATCATGAATCACATTTCTGTCATATTGCCATGGTCTACCCAGCAATAGATGACAAACATCCATGGGAATAACATCACACAAGATCTTATCATTATATCCACCTATTTTGAATTCAACCAAGCATTGTTTAGTAACAATTACCTGGTGTCCTTTTTGTAGCCACAAAAATTTGTATGGGCTTGGATGATCAGTCGTCTTCAGCTCCAGTTTCTCTACCATCTCGGTTGAAACATGATTATCCGTGATACCACTGTCTACGATGACCTTTCATACCCTGTCCTTGGTCTTGCAAGATGTTTCGAAAAGTCTGGTCCTTTGGAATGAACTTTCAACCTATTTCTCGAGTGTCAAAAGGACTTTTCGCATCATGAGTGATCTTCCGTCTTCTACCTCAACATCATGCCTCTGCACCTCGGTGATGTGAGCTTCCCTAATGTCCTTCTTTTTCTCTGTACATTCGTAAGACTTGTGCCCATTCTTTCCACATGTGAAGCATGTGATTACTCCACCTCTTCCTCTTCCTCTGCCTCTAGTACGAGGAAAAGTGTTGTTGTCAGCATATCCTCCGCTCTGCTCTGTATGTTGCCCTTTCTGTGAGGTTCCACCTCTCTCAATTTTACCCTGAGGTTTCTTCCATTCCTCCTTGGGCTTCTGGTATTTATCCTGGGAAACTGCTTTGCCTCTGGGTTGGCTCCTACCTCTCCCTTGCTGACCTTGCTTACGGCTCAGCTTCTCTTCAGCTTTCAAATCCATCTGATAATCATCCTCCACCGTTCAGATGGTTACCATGCTCATATCGTCCTGGATATCATATATCAAGACATTCATATAACTGGAAACTTTCTCATCATCGCTCTCCCGATGACCTGCCCTGATGTTCAGTCGATAGAATTCCTCAGTGTATTCTTTCACTGTCATTAGCTTCTGTCTCAGGTTCTGCATCCTCCTGAACAGAGTAATTTGATAATCTCTCGGGATGAACTTCGCTTTCATCTTCGCGATCATCCAATCCTAGCTCTTAATTTTATGCTTACCTTTGCAGCGTCTATCTACTTGTAGCTCATCCCACCACAATCCTGCATGTCCCTTCAATCGCGTGATAGCATGCCTGACTTTCTTATCCTCTTCGACCACTTCATAGTCGAAGTAGGTGTCCAGAGCTCTAATCCAATCTAGTAGCTCTTCTGCATCCAAGTTTCCCTCGTAAACTGGAATGTCCATTTTCGCTTTTGCACCCATCCTAGAAATAACTTTGACTAGATGTTAATTCGGTGCATCCTCGGCTGCAACTTTCTCCTCTCGTTCATCCTCTACTTCATTGTCAGAATCACTCATATCCCCTGCACTAGCTGTGCATCTTTACACTGTCTCCATGTCTTCGAGTCTTGCTCAGAGATCACGCATTTGTCTCTTCATTTCTGGATTTGTTACCTACCTGCCTCTTCATCGCACCTCCCTATCCTCTGGATTGGGTGACTGTCTGTCTCTCCTTGGCGACATGGTGAATTCTCTTCTTCTCTGCTACAGAAAGCAAAGAAATATTCTCGCTCTGATACCACTCTGACGCAGCCGCACCCGCAGGCACGTTCGCTCACAGGATCTTCTTCTATCCTCGCCCTGAAAAACACCAAGGTTCTTTTATTTCCCTATCGAGAAATATGCACCCAAAGATCTCTTCGCATGATCCCCCCCTTCTTTACTTGTCGGAGAATCAGAACTCATGACTTTGCGAGTCTGATGGTCGATCACTGGGTCCTCGAATCCTTGAGACCCGATGCCCAGTCAACGCTCACTTCCTCCTATCAGAAATTTCCTTATCGCAATTTCGCCACTCTCTATATCGAACCACTTGATTTACCGACTCCCGAACCCCAATGCTCCGAAATTCTGATGCGCTCATGGGTTGACTTTTCAACGTTCCCGTCACCTCTATCGGGATATCAGACTTCGCGGGATCACGAATCCTGATGTCAAAATGTTCGAGATTTTACTTTCCCCAAACTCTGATACGGTGCACCACCTGTCCTCCACTAACTTCCTGTGGCCCACACTCTACCCTTTGGTTCTCAGGATATCACGTATCGCAATATTGCGATTCTTGTTGCAACAAATTGGAGCTTTGACTCACGAAACCCTGATCCGCGATATGCGTGTGAATCCAACGACCCTCCTGGTCCTGATCAACGGCTCCACTCCTCCTGAGCTTGGAACCCTTTTGGACATTCTCACCGTAAACCACTCGCACCTCCGCATGATCTAACGACCCTCAGAACTTCGTGAAATCTCCTCAAAGGATTTCGATCGTCCGTTCTTACTGATGAAGTTTGCAAAATGACTGAGTGTTCCTCCACGGAACCCGTTCACTTGCATGCAACCTTGCAATGTCTGCTCGAATGCTCCAAACACAACTTCTCTGTGCGAGTCCTTCGACGAATTCAAAGACTCTATCCTTCCTGAGCTTTCCCACGAATTTCAAACCCTCAGAAAGAAACTTTGCATGCACTCCTTGCGGAAAATCTTCAACCTCAATCCAACGTTGAAGTTCTTCAACTTTGTGCACGCCTGCAATAGCAGTATCTCAACAATTTTCTCAGGTTCGCAACCCTGGATCTTTACTTGGCCTGCGCACGCCTTGCACGGCTCCTGTGCCCAACTGCACCTTCTTGGATGAATGAGAACAAAAGTTATATCTATATGAACCCTCTGTCAACACACTCCTTGCAGACAATTCGACTGCACTCCTTGCAGGAATCTCTGGCTCAAATAGAGAAACAATTGAAACTCATTCCTTCACCCTCTCAGACCTCAATTCATACATGAAATCACATACATAGCATATAAAGGCAAATGTACGACTAGAAGAAAACATTCATGTGCATATCAACATCAAATACACAGAGAATAACACAAACCATGAATTTGAATCAGAACTTCTTCTATTAATTCAAATGTATGTACATGGGTGTTCTTCACACAACTCTCTGCTTCTTCTTGCTCCCAATGCTTCTGAATCATAATGTTACAATGATACAATGAGGGTGTCTATATCCGTTCTCCCTCCTTTTCTACAACAATCTAATCTATAATTAAAATCCTATCTACCTGCATTAACTATCTTAAATGCCTCCTATCTACTTAAGTACGAGAGCTATTCGCTCAAGGTCCATTACAATATACAAGTGCGCTTTATCTTAATGGTTCATTTAAGACTTGCGCAACAGTTCCAAAGTGTTTTCAAAATTTGTGCTACCTGTCCAACTGTCTTCCGCTTCCACGCTGTCTCGCTTGATGAGTTGGCGATACTCCTGCATCACATTATGGTGGGATGAACTACAGGCTGACAGATGCTGCAAGGGCAAGCAGAAAATCAAAAGTTGGGATAGAATGGTTGCAAAGATGAAAGCCAAATTCATCCCCAAGGATTATCAAATTACTTTGTTTCAGAGGATGCATAATTTGAGACAGAAGCTGATGTCAGTGAAATAATACACTGAACAATTCTACAAGATAAACATCAGAGCAGGTCATCGGGAAAGCGATGATGAAAAGGTTGTCAGGTACATGAATGATCTGCGATATGAAATCCAAGATGAGATGAGCATGATGATCATTTGAACTATAGAAGATGCTTAACAGATGGCTCTGAAAGCTAGAGAGAAGTTGGGCCGAAAGCAAGGTCAAAGAGGCTAAGGAAGAATTCTATCCAGAGGCAAAACAATTGCCCAAGACAGCACTCAAAGACCTCAAAAAGAGGGGAAGAAACCTCAAACTCAAACTGAGAGAGGAGGAAGCTCACAGAGAGGGAAGTATGCCGATAGAAATACTTTTCCTTGAGCTAGAGGAAGAGGAAGAGGCAGAGGAGGTGAAGTAAAATGCTTTATCTGTGGGAAAAATGGACATAAATCTTATGATTGTGCAGACAAAAAGAAAGAAGGTGGTGAGACTCACATTGTCGAAGCACAAGGATGGAATGTTGAGGTAGAAGATGCTTAGGGCGGGAGATCCTTGATGATGAGGAAAGTTATCTTAACACTAGAGAAGGAAGTAGAGAACCCAGCCCAAAGGAACAATCTGTTTCGGATTGCTTGCAAGACCAAAGACAAGGTATGCAAAGTCATCATGGACAATGGTAGCACAAACAATCTCTTTTCTATAGAGATTGTAGAAAATTTGGAGCTGGAGACTGTCGTACATCCAAGCCCATACAGAGTTTTGTGGATAAAAAAAGGACATCAGGTAAATGTCACTAAACAATGCTTAGTTGAATTTAAGATAGGAGGATATAAGGATGAAATATTGTGTGATGTCATTCCCATGGATGTTTGTCATCTATTGCTGGGTAGACCGTGGGAATATGACAGGAATGTATTTCATGATGGGAGAAAGAACACATACACCTTAGAGAAGAATGGAAGGACTCACATGTTGTTGTCGATTAAAGATAAAGAGGTGAAACCAGAGGTAAGAAACACTATACTTCTCATGAGTGGGAAGGAACTTCTTAATGAGGTTAAGAATAAGGAAGACACACGATTTACTGTGGTCAGGAAGCCTAGAATTGTTTTGACCAGTACAATAGTGGATGATTTACCAAAGGAAATCCAGGAGTTAATGGAAGAGTTCACTGATATAGTAGTGGACGAACTACCTCGTTCATTGCCATCGATCAGAAGTATAAGCCATCACATTGATATTATACCTGGAGCCAGTTTACCAAACAAAGAAGCGTACAGGTTGACGCCACAGGAGAATGAAGAAGTCAAGAGACACATCCAAGATTTAATGGACAAAGGATTGGTTAGAGAAATCTTGAGTCCAGGTGTTGTTCCAAGAGTGCTCATCCCAAAGAAAGATGGAGGCTGGAGGATGTGTATAGACTCAAGAGCGATCAATAAGATTACCATGAGATATAGATTTCCATTGTCAAGGATGGATGATTTGATGGATTGCTTGAGTGGAGCAAGATTTTTTTCAAAGATTGATTTGAAAAGCGGATATCATCAAATCCGAATGAGAGAGGGTGATGAGTGGAAGACATCATTCAAGAAGAATGAAGGGATGTATGAATGGCTTGTTATGCCATTTGAATTAACAAATGCACCTAGTAATTTCATGAGATTGATGAATGAAGTCCTGAAGGAGTTCATCGGGAAATTCGTCATTGTGTATCTTGACGATATATTGATTTTCAGCAAGACTGAAGAATAGAATTTAAAGCACTTAGTTGTAGTGATGAGAAGATTATAGCAAGAGAAGTTGTTGATAAATGTGAAGAAATCATCATTTATGAGGAAAGAACTCATTTATTTGGGTTTCGTTATCTCTGCAAATGAGCTGAAAATGGATCCAGATAAGGTAGAAGTGATCAAGAAGTGGCCATCGTCAAAAAGTGTATTTGAAGTTCGGAGCTTCCATGGTTTAGCTAGTTTCTACAGGAAATTCATCTGAAATTTTAGTGGGATTATCACACCGATGATAGGAACGATGAAGAAAAGTGATAAATCTTTTCATTGGACAGAGGAAGCAGAGAAGAGTTTCAATCTGCTGAAGAAAAAGATCACTGAGCAGCCAATTTTGGTTTTTCCTTATTTCAGCAAGACATTTCAGGTCAAGTGTGACGTGAGTGGGTTTGCAATTAGAGCAGTCTTGAGCCAAGATGATAGGCCAATCGTATACTTCAGTGAGAAACTGAACGAAGCAAAGGTTAAGTACTCCACATATGACAAGGAATTATATGCAGTCATACAAGCGCTGGAGAAATGGAGACATTATTTGGTTCCTAAAGAGTTTGTTTTGTACAATGATAACCATGCTTTACAATTTGTAACTCAACAGGAGAAGTTGAACCAAAAGCATGCTAAATGGGTTGAATTCATGCAGAATTTTACTTTTGTAATTAAGCATATTTTTGGAACTGCTAACAAAGTTGTTGATGCTTTGAGCAGGAAATTTTTTCTTCTGCAGGAATTCAGAGTCAAAACTTTGGGTTTTGATAACCTCAAAGAGATGTACAGGGACGACCCAGATTTTAAAGAGGCATATGAGGCATCCGAGAATCCAATTCTTAGGGACAGAAGCTAGTGGACTGAATATATGATCCAGAATGGATTATTGTTCAGGGGAAATCATCTATGTATTCCAAAATCTCCATGAGGGAGAATCTACTGAAAGAAAAACACAGTGGAGGATTGGCCGGACATTTCGGTCATGACAAAACATTCTCAAAGTTGAATGACTCATATTTTTGGCCAGGGATGAGGACATATGTTAGGAAATTTGTGGACAGATGTAGAATTTGTCAGCACACTAAAGGAAGAAGACAGAACACAGGGTTATACCAGCCATTACCCATACCAGAAAGGCCGTGGGATGCAGTGAGCATGGATTTTATATTGGGACTACCAAGAACACAAAGAGGATGTGATTCAATCTTTGTGGTAGTAAACAAATTTTCCAAGATGGAACACTTCATACCATGCTAGAAAACCAGTGATGCAACTCATATTGCGAACCTGTTTTTCAAAGAGGTCGTTAGTCTTCATGGCTTGCCCAGGAGTATCATTTATGATCGGGATACCAATTTTGTGGGACATTTCTGGATAACTTTATGGAAGAAGATGGGAACAAGTTTTTCCTTTAGCTCATCGTATCATCCTCAAATGGATGGACAGACAGAAGTTGTCAACCAGAGCTTGGGAGATTTACTGAGGAGCCTTGTGACTGAACACCATAATCAGTGGGATCACATTCTGCCACATGCGAAATTTGCTTATAATGATTCGATCAATAGAAGCATAGGGCATAGCCCATTCCAAATTGTATATGGAATGAAACTAAGGGGAGTTTCTGAATTGAGGGATTCACAACAAGCTAAATTCAGAAGTGCTAGCATAGAGGATTTTGCAGAAGCAATGAAGGAGCTTCACGATCGAGTCAAGGAGCGATTGCAAAGTTTGACTCAAGAATAAAAGTGCAGAGAAGATCAACACAAGAGAGAACATCAATTTGAAGTTGGTGATTTGATTCTTGCACATCTGAGGAAGGAAAGGTTCCCAAGGGGAACATATAACAAATTGAAAATGAAAAAGGTTGGACCATGCAGGGTCTTGAATAAATTTGGGGCAAACGCATATGAAATTGAATTACCCGATGGGGTTGGAATTTCACCGATATTCAATATTGCAGATTTATAGCCTTACAAAGCTAAAGAAACAGGAGAAAAGGATGAACAGACAGAGGTTCAATGAACTAAACAAATGCCTGTAGCCGAAAAGCCACAGATGGAAGGCATAATTAACAAGAGAGTCAAAAAAAAGACCAGGAGGAAAGAGTATTTTGAATACTTCATCAAGTGGAAGGGCCATCCAGTTGAAGATTCCAGATGGGAAGATGAAGTAGAAATTCAGAAGCATGGACAGACCATGCAAGACCTCATGAATAGGATTTCATGAAAATTTTCAAGCGAGGGAGTATGATGCAGGAGCATCGTGCAAAGCCAAAGCGCGCGACTAATCCAAAGAAATAGTTGGATGCGCGGAGGAAGAAAAGAGCACGTTCTCATAAAGACCTATTTTGAATTTTGAGACAAAGTCATTAATGTAATAGTTAAGAGGAACATACTCGTATTTATACTTTGGATATTGTAAACAGACCTAGGGAAATTCTCCCATCCGTCTTTTGTATTAAGGCATTTAAGCCAGTTAATGAAAGTAGGTGGATATGAATGATGGATAAGATAGTTTTAGAGAATAGGAGGGAAAACGGATATAGACACCCTCATTCTTGTATCATTGTATCATTAGCACAGAATAGAGAAAGAGAGAGTTGAAGCAGAAAGCTGTAGAGAAAACCCCATTTACACGAGCTTTGAATTAATATATGAAGCTTTGATTCAGATTTCATGGTGTTATGATGTTTTATGTTTGCAGATGGTGAATGGTATGCTTACAATTGTTTATTCTCTCTGTTTATGCCTTTGTTATTATTCTGTGTTGAATGTATGATTTCATGCTAATTATATGAAGTCTGAGAGAGGGAGTGAATGAGTTTCAATTGTTTCTCATCCTGAGTGAGAAGTTCCTGCAAGGAGTGCGTTGATGAAGGTTCAGAGTTTCATCTCTAAAAATATCAGGAGAGATACCATTCTTCTCATTTAAACAGAAGTGCAGGAGTAGCACAAGAAGTCGTGCAAGGAGTGCATAGGCGTTGGAAGTCTTATAACTTATAAACCAAGTGGAGAGTTGAAGGATTGTCATTGCCAAGGGTGCACAGAGTCGAAGAAATCAAATACTTAGAAGTATTTGAAACTCTGCCACAAGGAGTGCATGTAGGAGTTCTTTCAAGGTTCGAAGTGGCCAAGGAAAGCTCAGGAGGGTTAACGCCATCGAAGTGTTCAAAGGAGGATGGAGATTGAAATACTTCAAAGGGAGAAAAGGGTCGAAGTCATCCAGTAGGAGTAAAGTTCAGAAGTGAAAGAAAACTGGTTCATTTCGCAGAAGCTATCGAGGAGCAACAAGCGGTCAGAATTTTCTGTGGAGAGCTCACGAAGTCGCGAGGACCATAGGATCCACAGGAGTTGCAAGTTGGATAAGGGTTGGACGAAACAATCCTGTGGGATTTAGGATTCAACAATGATCGTTGATCGTGATCTGTCTGAGACGTCAGATCATTTCAACATTTCAGGGATCCTGACAACAAGGAGTTGAGTGCAGTGGAACGAAAGTACCGAAATCACAAGTTGCGATAGGAAGTGGCATGTAGTTCGGTATTTCGGTACTTTGGGTGTTGGGAAACGGTGGAGATAGTGCTTTGGGAGAAAGAGTCCCGAAGACCAGGAAGAGTGACAGGTGGCAGGAGTCGATTTCAAAGGTAGAAAGCGCTTGAGTGGACAGGTGGCATGTCCTTGTCAAACAGGCAGAGTCAACTTCATTTGACTATTTCGTGGTTTCGTAGGTTGGAGATCCGGAAGCCTTACATCTGGATTCGCGAGATCCCAAAGTCCAAAATTCTGAATCGGTGGAAGGTTCTGTGAGAAGCAGTTTTTGCTGAATACATTTTGGGGAATCGACATTTCGGGTTTCGGCGGGATAAGGAGCCGAAAATTCGACAATGGAAATCGTGATATCACGAAACCGAAAAGCCCGAATTAGCAAAGGGAACGATGTTGTTGTGGTCAAAGAGATTCGGGTTGACGCCTGGTGTTTCTCCATGTAGGCTCAATTCATAAGGACCTGTGGATACACCGTGAGTGTATGAGATCTTCCCCGAGGGGAAATTAAAGAGTCAATTAGACTCAAGGGAAAATAAGAACGATCCTGCATGGACCTCGACCCAAGGGTTCGGGGTTCTATGCCAGTTAGAGTGGTTTTGAGCTTTGCTTTGTCAAGATAGATTGTGAATAGCTATTAGATACACAGTCTCAGAATCCATTGGAGCAAGAAGTGTGTGGGAAGAAAGGAACTATTGGAAGGAACCTGACAACATCAAGACATCTGGTTGTATCTTTCTTCCACATTCTTTAATACAAATATACTTTTATTTCCTATATGAATGTTATTTTTTCATATTGTATGATTCATTTATTACGTACATAGTTTCATATCAAATAGACTATGTTGTTCTTGTCTTCGTTGGCTTGTGTTTATTTGCAAATATTTCTCCATAATCCTCGTGATGGATCTTGGATTGCATTGACGAAGTCAGATCTTTGATATTTAAAAGGTATGTTCTAGATCCATTTCTCATTTGATAATTGAAACCTAAGGAAAGAGTAGTGTATTGTTTTGTTTTGTTCTAGTTTCGTAGTGAAGCTAGCGGGATTGATTTGTGTTTGCACTTAACAATTAGCCCGATAAAAAAATTGGTGAATCCACTAGGAAGGAATTTGTTTCCTAGTTTGTCTTGATTTCTTGGTTTGATTACTTGGGTTATGTTTTATGAGTCACTGGGAGATCCATCTTGACTCTCTGATTGTTAAACTTCACTGGAAAACCTTCTTAATTTTTTTATTTTTTCCATTTTTGTTTGATTTCCGCACCCTGCTTTGAGGGACAGTGCGACAACTTAGTATTTCCGCACCCTACCTATTTAGACCAGTGCGAAAACTCCACACCCTACCCATTTTTGGCCTACGTCGATCAACGATTTCTGCACAGTGCTAGTCTTCCAGCCTACGGATATTGGAAAAAACAATGTTTTTGGTGGTTTTTCCTACCTAGATCTGTGATGTGGTTCTGGAGTGATTTTTTGGGTCTGATTACAGTCTCCTTGACAAAATCAGAATTTTCTTTCAGCAATATTTTCCTTATTTTTTCTTTGTTTGATTTTGAAAGATTTGATGTCTTCCTTTGAGTGTCTCTCTGTTACGAAGCATTGTTTTTTTCTTTAGAATTGTTTGGTGAAAGAATTTCTTTTTCTTTTATTGAATAATTCGTGTTAAAAGAGAAATTTTGTTTGGGTTGCTTTGTTTTATATAGAATTTCTATTTCTTTTATCTATCTTTAAAACAAAAAGTTTCAATTTTCTTGCTTTGCATTAGTTTGGGGACATCCTTGCATTTGAAGTAGCGGAATTACATGGTTTTTGGCATTTTTTGATCTTGAATTCTGAAAAATTTCCCCCGTCGTGGTCAGGGGGGGGGTCATGAATCGTGTATTGGTGTACAGTCCCTTTGTATCATTTCTTGAAAATATTTATATTGACGAGTTTGATAAAATTTTAGAACATTGTGCATCTGGGACTGATAAACATTTTCTCGTTCTCGTAATATACATTTCATAGAAGTGAAATATTTTCACTCTCATTTCTTTGCATCGTATAGAGTCGGTCAAAACATAATCTAGTCAACACCATTTTCCTCTTGAGTAACAACATCCTTAAAAATAAAAATCTTATAAAAATTGATTAGACATTTTTATATTTTCTGGTAGCAAACCTACATTAGATTAGTTGTAGGGATTTGGAATAGGTGTGAAAGATAAATTTCCAAATCTGCAAACAAACATAGAATCTTGCATTAGGGAGTGGTGAAATCCACTTGTTTCATTTTGTTCTGGGAATCCCTTCTCACACAGGGGTCAAACATGAGGTCGAAATGAGACTGGCAGAGTTACTCACCCTTCTTTGTTGGTCTTGGTGTAGAGATTGTGTGTATTATGGGGGTCACTTGAAAGGTATACCCAAAAGGATGAGTGGAATCCGTTCAAGTTCATTTCGGGCTAGATACCTTGCCCTTGTGCATGGATCGGACTATCGATTGTTTCTCTAGGCATCACTGTTGTAGTTGGTAACCTTAGTAGCCTCTCTCTTTAGGGTACTTACACGAGGTGATTGTCGAGGGGTAAGTCTTCACGGTACCTGGAATCGATGTTGGCCAACATCACTTGGGCTCCTTGGAGAGTATACCCATGTTTATGTGTGGGAGATTGCACCAAGGTGTAAGTTCATTAAGCAGGTCATCAACGTAACTTTTCCACCTGCTCTATCTCAACCCTTTCTTACATTGTTCCTGCGATGTTGGATTTCATCACCAACTAGTGTTCTCATTGTGAGAAGGTTTTGTGTGCTTTATTTCTTACTATATTTTTAGCATTTTCTATTTATTTTCCCTAGAAGACTCTAGAGTGCAGTTTTTTTTAAATTGAGTTAGTTCCTAGAATGACCAATGAAGGAACCCCTTCTCCAAGGGAACCTTTTTTTTTTTCCTTCTTATGGAAACATTGGTCCTCCTCACATCGCTACTTT
>JZKD02S2023750.1:129271-148765 GCA_000966675.3 Picea glauca | reverse complement strand
TTACCCCCGCCACAAGTTAATTATGTGGCGTTGTCTCCCATGCCTTCAACTACTGATGAATATGAGTCTCTCACTGTAATCTCAGTCTTTTATGAATTGGATCTGATAGTTAACATGGTAATCTCTTCGGTAGGGCTATTGGAGCCTGATCTCCTTACCACTATCGCGACCTTCGACATGTGTTCCTTCCAGAGTGTGTTTCTTCCGTCAAGTGAAGATCTCTTGGAGGGAATGACCAAGGTTTTCCCCTTGACATGGTGTCCTCAAAGATATTTTTCCTCTTGGAAGTCGTGATCAAGAAGAGAGTTGAGCAAGCTTTTTTGATTTCAAGCTCATTAAAAAATGAAACCAGCTTTCAGCATGGTTTTTTGATTTCAAGCTCATTAAAAAATGAAACCAGCTTTGAACATGGTTTTTTGATTTCAAGCTCATTAAAAAATGAAACCATCCCTGAGCATGATTTTATGATTTCAATCTCATTAAAAAATGAAACAAAGGTTTTGAGCATGGTTTTTTGATTTCAATCTCATTAAAAAATTAAACCCACTTTGAGCATAATTTTCTGATTTCAAGCTCGTTAAAAAATGAAACCAGTTGTGACTCGGATAGTTTTCACATCTTTGTAGCAACCTCTTTAAAAATGAAACAAAGTTTACGAGCATAGTTCTTGTTTCTATTTCAATCTCGGTAAAAAATGAAACAGAGGTCTAGGGATTGAACCTAGATTCTTGATCATAGTTCTTATCCTGTGTCAAGCTCGTTAAAAATTGAAACAATTTCCCCCTCTTCGATTGATTCAAGTACTTTGTTACGTATAATATTTGAAGCTTCTTTTCATCCTCCTATTCAATTGGAGGAATCGAAGCTTGGGGTGGCAATGCTTACATCCTCTGGACTTCATGTTGATGTTGAGATGCTAGTTTTTTAAGTTGGGGGCTAAGTACAAACCATCCTTGTGTTATGCATTGGGAAGTCACAAACACAGTTTTCTCTGGTTCAATCTAGTGTAAAAATGAAACCACTTCCCTCAAGCATAGTTTCCTCTGGTTCAAGATTGTGTAAAATTGAAATCAGGTCCAAAGCATAGTTTTGTTTATTTTTTAATCTTGTGTAAAAAATAAAATCCATCCCAAGCATAGTTTTGTTTTGTTTTAAATCTTGCGTAAAAATGAAAACAATCCCGATCTTAGTCTTTGTTCTTTCTCATGCTCATAAATACATAAGGATAAGTTACCAAGCTTAGTCTTTGTTCTCTCTCATGCTCGTAAATACATGAGAATAAGATATCGGGCTTAGTATATTTTATTTCTTGTGCTCGTAAATCAATGAGAATGTAACCGAGTAAAATTTTATCACTTTTTCGGACTCGTAAAGGTTATACAGAAAATGAACCCTCTGGAGTTCCCTTTAATCTCTTTTCAAACTCTCTAAACATGAAAAGATTGTCGAGCAATCTTGTTCTTTTCACGCTCGTTAAAGTATTTGAAAAAAACATTTGATGAGAGGTAGGTTATCACTTTTTAGGTCTCATCAAAATTACTTTACGAAAAAGGAACTGAGTGAGATCCCTTTAAGTGTTTTTCAGACTCTATAAACATGAAAAACCCCTGAGTTTTCTCTCTTTGGACTCATTAAACAAACATCGAAAGACCCGTATGGGACCAAACCACTCCTTCTTAGGGTTTGTTAAACATACTTCGAGGGACTTGTCTGAAGGATGAGCTTACATCTACAAGCATATGTTATCCTCCTCAAGCTTGTTTAAAATAAAGAGGTACTCACCAGAAATGGCGAGGGGGAAATTGGGAAAGAAATATATCTAAACATGTATTCTTTGGAAGAGTTTATTATGAACATGACACCCTTTCACATGATTTGTGCCTAGGTTGGAAAATCCACTTGTCTCTTGATCATACTCCTTTATAATATTACAAATTAGTCTATGATCCCTGTTGTTGAGTCAGTGTTTCCAAGACAGTTGTCATGTCATCAATATGTTCAAAGAGAATTTAAACCCAAAAAGCCTTCTATTGCATCAGCCATTTTTGTAGTCCTTAATCTTTCTGTTGCGTCGACCATCCCTAAGTCATTCCTAAATCACTTGTTACTTTGATCTACCTTAAATCTTGTTACCTTTTTTTTGTCATTGATGGGGGATACATTAAGGCCCTCTTGTGACAAATCTTTTCCTATCGACTTCAACTCATTATCCAGGAATTGGACTTAGAAAATAATTGGTACCTTGTAACTTTCATGCCTCAATGGAAGGTTTCCTCGCTTTCGATGGTGGGTTTTCATTATCGGCCCCGGATCGGGAGATTCTGTTGAGTGTTCAAATTCAACTCATTAATTCACATTCGTTGGATTGTACCATAGTACCTTGGGTGTCATTGACATTAATGGTGATTTCCCTCGCACTTGTTAACGATATTCATTAATGATCGGTAATCAAATGGTTTCTACCATGTTTGACTTCAGCACATGTGTTCCCGTGGTTAGATTTATACTATAGAATGATGGAGATGAAGAACCTAAATCTTTTCCAACGGATTTGGGTTACGTTGGAGTATATTTAGTTTGTACTGTTGCATAGATCCACATTGTATGTCTCATGGATATGTTCAAATTTGAGTCTTTAACACATAGATCCATAGTGTATTTTTGGTGGCTATGTTTAGATTTGAGTCCTAATGGCATGTATTCACAATGTATATTTGGTGTCCATGACCTTTCTTACTTGACATGGATATTTGAATGTTGGCATTTATGCTTTGAGTCATTTGTATTCTGAGTATGGGAATGCCTACCTCAATGATGTTATATTATTGTACCGTATTTCCTTGTTTGTTGGCAAGTTTCCGACCGACATGTTCTTTGTTCCCTACACACACTCAACAAAGTATTTCAGCTATCATTTTTTTTTAACTTCATACTTTGGGGGGCTCTCTATTACACATTATTTCCGTCGCCCTTATGACCATTAATGATGTAAACCTATCTTTTGCCTTCAGAGGGGTCATTGGCCTAAATTCTTGAAGAAAGAAGGGAGAAGAATTTTTCCTGAGAGAAGAAGTTGTATTTTCCTTTGTAAAAACCCTATTAAAGAGGATTTCCATAGGATTCTCTATACACAGGGTGCAGAAATGCCTGATTTCCATAGGCTTCACCATAGCTAGACTACAGAGTTTCTGCAGGCTGCACTATAGTTAGGGTGTGACGGTCTTTGTATGTGGGAAAAATGGGCATCTTCTTGATGCTTATAGAAGGAGACGCTTCTATGGTGAGGTGCCCTTTGAATGGTTTGGATATTAGTCTCTTTTGTGATTTAGTGGGATCATCCTAACCTCCTCACCTTATCCTCTTTAGGTTATAAAAGGAGAGGAGATCTCATGGAGAAAGTTAGTTGTTTTGGATTGAGATTGTTAGCTTGGTTAGAGTGGATTTGAGGTTTGTTTTGTCAACATAGATTGTGAATAGCTATTAGATACACAGTCTCAGAATCCATTGGAGAAAGAAGTGTGTGGGAAGCAAGGAACTATTGGAAGGAACCTGACAACATCAAGGCATCTGGTTGTATATTTCTTCCACATTCTTTAATACATATATACTTTTCTTTCCTATATGAATGTTATTTGTTCATATTGTATGATTCCTTTATCATGTACATAGTTTCATATGAAATAGAATATGTTGTTCTTGTCTTCGTTGGATTGTGTTTATTTGCAGATATTTCTCTATAAGCCTCGCGACGGAGCTTGGATTGCATTGGCAAAGTCAGATCTTCGATATTTAAAAGGTATGTTTCAGATTTTCTCATTTGATAATTGAAACCTAAGGAAAGATTAGTGTACTATCTTGTTTTGTTCTATTTCCATAGTGAATCTAGGGGGATTGATTTGTGTCCACACTTAACAATTAGCCTGATAACACTCTTATGATTCATATGCAAAACTTGCCTTCAATGACTTCAATTTAAAACTAGTTAAGGAATACTCAACTATATATTTTGTTTTATATGTATCAATCATTAGGTGATTTGTGTCATAAGTAGCATCAACCATTTGCATTAGGTCATTTGTGTCACAAGTTGCATCAACTATTTGCATTGTTAGAATTTTTTGTTCCTTTTCAATTATTTTAGGTTGAAGTGATTTAGTCAATTTGTCCTTCATATGCAATTGTTTGTGAGAATCATCAATCCAATTATCCAGTTTATGTAAGGAGTCTCATAGTTATTAGATTTCTTGATTAGATTTGTGATTGTTACACTCACTCACATTTTCTTTTGTCTCGCTCACTTTATTGTTTCCAACCTTAGGGAGTTAGTTCTCATAATGCACCCTAAAGTGTTATTTTTAGAATGATTCGTCTCTAATGACAATGACCTTACTGAATTTCAAGTAGATCTTTTTGAGAATTTTTCACAATACAGTTCAATGACTCAAACCTCTTATTTAATATTTACATTTCAATAATTATAGGAAATATGTCCACAATGCTTAGACTTTTTATTTGGGTATGATTGAATTGATGTCTTGATTTTATAAAAAAAATTAATGCCATTTTACTCCATGTTTGTATGGAAGATTGACCATGTGCAATTTTAAATTTAACTACCAAAATTAGTCGTAAAGTAGCCATAAAGAATACAAGAAATTATTCATCACACTCAAACACCAAGTGTACCTTATATCCCCTTATTCAATTTTATGACACATCTATAGCACTTCCACCACCACAAAAAATAAAATTCTTATTATTGATTTTGCATGATTTCAAGAACATTTCCCTGTGAATAAATTAACAGATAATTTAGAAGAAGCCTTAATTGGTCTATTAAAACCAAAGGTTTTATTATTTTATCCAAAACCACCTTCACAGAGTGTATACAAATTATAAATTTTTATGGAATTGTAAAATTTTGGATAAAAATTAAAATAAATAAATTATTTAAAACGGATAATGTTGTTAGAGATATTTGTATTTTCGACGCACTAGTTCAATGGGAGTAACACTAGTTCAGTGGGAGTTAACTGACTAGTTCTATTTTAGAATTTCTAATTTTATACCATCACTATTATGCATGCATTCCTAATTATAGTATGTCATTGCCTATATGAGTGAATATCATTCACTCATTGATAAGATCATAATATAAATTGATTCTCATTCTTCATATCGTATCTCTCTTCCTTTTATTGAGAAGATTTGTTTGTGTATGCTTTATATAGGTCTCTTGTGCAGGTTTCCATGAAACACTGACATGGTATCAGAGCCAACCTGCTTGGAGAAACCCAGACAATCCATAGAAGAGCGAAAGAGGATTTGAGTAAAACTAGTTTCCGCCATCGTCGCGGCCTATCCCTATCAAAAGGTTCGACAATTGGAATCATTGTGGCCTATCCCTATCAAAGGGTGCAACGATCGCACTCAAACTTAAGAAAAAAAATATCAGACATCGTCGTGGCCTATACACAACCAAGGTGTGACATCATCACACTGTGTTATTCATCGAGGTGCGACGATTCATCATCATCGCACTTTATCCTTCTCTAGGGTGCAACGATTCCACAACCCTCCAAAAATTGGTTTTTTGTAGTAAAATAGCCATATCTCAAAATACGTGATCTTGGTCAGGCTGAAATTTGGACCAAAGACGAATAACATAAGGATTTTCATGCTCACAAAAAATATCCTAAACCCACATCATATTTTATGAGATATAGTTGTTTTATCATATCTATAGATTCCATAGAATTGTCTGTCTTATCTCAGAATTCACAATATGGGTTTTCAATATCTTTTCATAATCAATAGTCAGGATGGAGGCGATGCAACTTGTACAATCAAGTCTGGTGATAATTGATGCAGACCCCTTTCCTCAGCAGGATTCTGCAACCTCCCGGTCTTTGGATTGTTCTCTTCCCTGAGTCGAAATGGCCCTTCAGGCTCCTGCGGCTGGAACCCTTTGGACGAATCCACAGGTCCCTTCATCCTATGGTACAGGTTATGAGAAAACCTGCACGCACCTCTTTTTTGCATTTTGGGGTTTCACGATTTCGCGAGCCAGGACTCCACGTCTCCTAACTTCTAGTCTCTCGAACACTCGAACCCTGAAATGCCTAAATCTACTCGTGACCACGTTCCACCTTTTGGGATTTTAGAATTCGCGATCTTGCGATTCCGACAGCAGACAGTTCTTGGTCCTTCAACCTCCCGGGTCCCGAAATACCGAAAAGGGCTTAATGGGCTTTGGCTCCTCCCTTAGCCTCTATCCACGTGACCACAACTCTGTGTCCACGCGCTTAACTCTAAAGTGCTATTGAATTTTGTGATTCAGGGAATCGCGATGCAAGCGCTCCCCTATTCTTTGTCTTTCGAAATCTTGGTTCATGAAATGCCAAACTGGCTTGGCATTCACTCTTTCGGGGTATCGCAATTCAGGGAATCGCAATGTAAGGGTCCCTCCTTTCCCCTTTCAAACCTCCAGTAACCGAAATGCCGAAATGGAAAAATGTTGAAATGTTCCAACACCTATCCCTTCGGTTTTTTGTGAATCACGACTTCGGGTTTCGCGATTTCGGGAAATCCAGTTACAAGGAATATCTCTGCCCCTTGGAACCCCTGGTGGTGAAAATGTCGAAATGTCGAAATGTCTCAGTGCTTGTTCCTTTGGGATTTTATGTTTCACAAAATCAGTACACAAGGAGTATCCCTGTTCCTTGGAATCTCCGAACGCCGAAAAGCCAAAATGTCCCAGCGCCTTATCCTCTGACTTTTGTGAATCGCGACTTCGGGTTTTGTGATTTTGGGAAATCTGGTTATAAGGGATATCTCTGCCCCTTGGAACCCTCGATGGATGAAACGCTGAAATGTATAAATACCCTGACATTCAATCAACAGCTCACAATGACTGTTGGGATCAACGGTTTTGGTTGAATCCTGATTTCACGATTTCGTGGTTCGAGATTCTGAAAGACACCAGTCTTTGTCTTTCCAACTCGCGGTACAAGAAATCTCGAAATGGACCAACGGTCTAGATTTGATTGTGATCAATGGTCACTACTCCTCCCAAGTTTTGGGCATCAAGAAAACCTCGCCACTAACCTCCTCGCAGCTCCACCTGATCCAGCGGCCTGAGGGGTTTCGGTGTTTCTTCTCGAGGACTCTCCACGGTCTATCTACGCAGCGTTAAAGTCTTCTCTCCTTCCTCAGATCGGATGGTCCGTAGGATTTTCCACCACAATCCAACGCTCGAAGACGTTCTTCCTCCTGAGATTTTACTCACTTCAAACTTAGAAAATTTTCTAAATTTACGAAGGCCCGGTCTTCACCTCTTCCAAGGAATGAATTCCTAGATCTCGATAACACTTTCAAAGTGTTATTCCTCCTGAGCTTTGTCTGGTTCAGACATCGATCTCCCATGCACTCCTTGCATCTAATATATTTCGATAACTTAGATCCATGGTGTTCCTCTCTGGCTCGATGCACACCTTGTAGAGCTTCCAATGAAGAGAAACAATTGAAACTAGGAAGATTCACAGTTCCATCCACTTGTTCATGAAAAAAAAAAATAACAGGAAAATGCACACAATCCAAACACCATACATTTGGGTCAATTTTCCATTCTATTGTATTCACAAGTTCCCACTAGCTACATAATACATTCAAAATTACCGTCACTCAAAAGATTGAGATCTCCTGCTAACTCGCAGTTCTCTCTTACCGCTCATTTCTCTCTGTATTCCCCCTCTGTAATCCTTCTCTCCCTAACTGGGTGTACAAACTTCTACATAACTCAAAAATGTTTCTAGGGTTTTCCCCTGGCTACTTGCCTACTCTAAAATTCATCCTATGCTATCTTAGTTCAGTCACATTCCAGAGCTGAAGTGGAAACTCTTGCTCTGTTTACAATTTTTAAAAAGTGCCTCAAAGGGTAAAATTCGGCATCGGTTCAAGTGTGCCTCCAAAGGTGAATTTTGGCGCTGAGTGAAGGAAAATTTCAAAATCGGCTGCAACTGTCAACATTGAATTTTTGGAAGAACTCACACGTGTTGAGTGGTCCTTCCTCTGTGTGCTTTCCAATGATGCTCCTGGATCATACTCCCCTTGACAAAAATTCATGGACTCCTGTCCATGAGCTCCTCTACTGATTTTCCCTACTTCTGGATAGAAGCTTCATTTTCCCAACTGGAATCTTCTATTGGGTGTCCCTTCCATTTGACCAGATACTCAAAATAAGTCTTCCTCCTGGTCTTTTTTCCAATCCTCTAATCAACAATTTTTTCCATCTGCGGCTTTTCTGCTACATGCATCTCTTTCTCCCACTAAATATTTCCTTGATCTTCTGACCCTTCTGTGCCATCTTTCCTGTAAGGATACAAGTCTGAAACATTGAATATGGGTGGAATGCCCACACCATTTGGCAGTTCGATATCATAGGCGTTTGCATCAAACTTCCTCAAGATCTTACAGGGTCGTATCTTCTTCATCTTTAATTTGTTATATGTTCCCATATGGAACTTTTCCTTCCTGAGATGTGCTAAAACCTAATATCCCACTTCAAATTGAACTTCCCTACGATTTTAATCAGCTCTGTGTTTGTATTTTTGATTAGAACTCTATAATTGTTCTTTGATCCGACCATGGAGTCTCTGCATCTCAGCAGCAAAATCCTTTGCTCCAACGCTTCTGATCTCTCCCTGTTCCAAGTCCCTTAACTCAGACACTCCCCTAGGTTTCATTCCATAGAGTATATGGAACGGGCTCCTTCCAGTGCTTCTGTTTGGTGAGTCATTGTATGAAAATTTTTCTTGTGGAAGAATCTGATCCCACTGGTTATGGTGTTCAGTAACCAGGCTTCTCAATAAGTTTCCCAAACTTTTGTTTACCACCTCAGTACGCCCATCTGTATGAGGGTGATAAGATGAGCTGAAGGAAAAACATATCCCCATCTTCTTCCACAATGTCCTCCAAAAGTGACCAACAAATTTTGTGTCTATCTGAGACAATGCTCCTGGGTAGGTCGTGAAGTCTCACAACTTCTCTGAAAAAACAAATTTGTAACATGTGTTGCATCACTAGTCCTCTAGCATGGGATGAAATGTTCTATCTTTGAAAATCTATCCACCACCACAATTATGGATTCAAATCCTCTTTGTGTTCTTAGCAATCCCAACACAAAATCCATGCTTATTGCATCCCAAGGCCTCTCTAGTATTGGCAATGGTTAATACAATCTAGTGTTCTGTCTTTTCCCCTTTGCATGTTGGTAGATTATACATATGTTCACCAAATTTATCACATATGTTCTCATACTTGGCCAATAGTATGAGCATCTCAACTGTGTAAATGTTTTATCATGGCCAAAATGTCCAACCAATCCTCCACTATGCTTCTCCTTCAGAAGATTGTCCCTCATTGAGCATCTTGGTATGCACAATTGATTTCCTCTGAACAACAATCCTTCATGAATCATATACTCTGTCCACTAACTTCTATCTCTCAGTATAGGGCTTGTACATGCTTTGTAGGCCTCCTTGAAATCTGTATCATCACAATACATATTCTTAAGGTGTTCAAAACCCAAGGTCTTCACCTGGAATTCCTGCAGAATTAAACATCTCATGCTTAACACATCAGCAACCTTTTTAGTATTCCCAACAATATGTTATATGAAAAAAGTAAAATTTTGAATAAATTCAACCCATTTTGCATATCTTTGATTCAATTTTTCTTGTCGCGTTATGAATTGTAAAGCTTGGTTATCGTTGTACAAGACAAACTCTTGCGGGACAAGATAGTCCCTCCATTTCTTCAATGCTTGAATTATGGCATAGAACTCCTTGTCATATGTGGAGTATTTCCTCTTAGTCTCATTCAACTTCTCATTGAAATAGTCAACAGGTCGATTGTCCTGACTCAAAATTGCTCCTATTGCAACTCCACTTGCATCTCATCTTACCTGAAATGTCTTTTCGAAATTCGGCAAGACCAGAATTGGTCATTCTGTTATCTTCTCCTTCAGTATATTGAATCTCTTTTCAACCTCCTCTGTCCATTTAAAAGACTTGTGCCTCTTCTTCACTATATCCATCATGGGTGCACAAATCCCACTGAAGTCTCTAATGAAATTTCTATAAAAACTTTCTAAACCGTGAAAGTTCCTTACCTCGAACATGCTCCTTGGTGACGACCATTCTCTGATCTCTTTCACCATCTCTGGATCCATCTTCAGTTCATTCGAAGAGATCACGAAACCCAACTAAATGATTTATGTCTTCATAAAATAGGATTTCTTCAAATTGATCAGCATCTTCTGATGTTGTAGCCTTCTCATTACTAGCGTTAAGTGCCTCAAATGCTCCTCTTTAATACTGCTAAAGACCACTATATCGTCCAGATATACAACCACAGACTTGCCAATGAAATATTTCATAATTTCGTTCATCAGCCTCATAAAAGTGCTCAGGGCATTCATTAAGCCGAATGGCATAACCAACCATTCATATAGACCTTCATTCACCTTAAAGGTTGTTTTCCATTCATCACCTTCTCTCATCCTGATCTGGTGATATCCACTTTTTAGATCTATCTTGGAAAATAAATTTGCTCCACTCAAGAAATCCATTAAGTCATCCATTCTTGGTAAAGGAAGTTTGTACCTAGTGGTGATCTTGTTGATGGCTCTCAATTCTGTGCACATTCTCCATTCTCCATCTTTCTTTGGGCTTAAGACAATTGGTACTGCACATGGGCTCAAACTTTCTCTGACTAAGCACTTATCCAACAACTTTTGGACTTGGTTCTTCACCTCCTCATTTTCTTGAGGTGTTAATCTGTACACTGCCTTGTTTGGCAGGCTTGCTCCTGGTATCAAGTCGATATGATGATTGATACTCCTGATGGGTGGCAATGAGTTTGGCAGCTCATCCACCACTATATCAACAAAATTATCCAACAACTCATGAACTTCTTTAGGTAGATCATTCAGTGATGTACTTGTAATGATGACTCTGGGCTTCCTCACAACAACGAACTACATCTCCTCTTCTTCCTTGACTTCTTTCAGGAGTTCCTTCCCTCTCATGAGAAGTATGCTTGTGCTGGCTTCCTCCTTCGCTCTCTTCTCCTCCATTGGAAGCAACATATGAGTCCTACCATTCTTCTCCAATGTATAGGTATTCCTTCTTCCATTGTAAATGACATTTCTGTCAAACTTCCATGGTCTTCCCAATAGAATATGGAATACGTCCATGGGAATTACATCACATAAGATTTCATCTTTATATCCTCATATTTTAATTTCAACCAAACATTGTTTAGCGATCGTTACCTGGTGTCCTTTTTGCAGCCATGAAACTTTGTATGGCCTTGGATGTGCAGTTGTCTTCAACTCCAATTTCTCCACCATCTATGTGGATACTAGGTTGTCAGTACTCCCATTGTCGATGATTACCTTGCATACTTTATCCTTAGTCTTGCAAGTTGTCCTAAAGAGATTGTTTCTCTGCATTAGTTTTTCAATTTATGCCTCTGGTTTTAAGAGAATTTTTCTCAACATCAGGGATGCTCCATCCTCTGCTCCTTCTGCCTCAACATCTCTTCGTTGTGCTTCTGAAATGTGAGCTTCTCCTCCTTCCTTCTTTTTCTCAAGACATTCCCAAGACATGTGCCCTATCTTTCCACAGTTATAACACCTTACTCCTCCTCTGCCTTTGCCTCTAGAAGAGTTTCTTCCACCATTCTGTCTCCCTCGTGAACTTCCTCCTCGTTTTGAGTGATTGTGTGGTTTCTCAGCCTCATCCTTAGACTGATGTGCTCTGTCACGGTTAAATCCATTACTTTTTCTTGGGATTGAGCCTTTACCTCTTCCTTGCTGGTTCTGTTTTCTGCTCCTATGCCTTCAACGCAAACTGATAAGCATCTTCCATAGTCCTTACTGACATCATGCTAAGATTGTCCTGGATCTCATATATCAAGCCATTTATATATCTAGTGACTCTTTCTTCGTCTCTCTCCCTTTGTCCAGTTCTAATGTTCAGCCGGTAGAACTCCTCAGTGTACTCCTTGACTGTCATCCCTTTCTGTCTGAGGTTCTATAGCTTCCTGAACAGATTGATCTGGTAGTCTTTGGGTATGAACTTAGCCTTCAGTTTGGCTACCATCCTATCCCAAATCTTTATCCTCTTTTTTCCTTTACTTCTCCTCTCAGCCTCCAGTTCGTCCCACCATAGTCTTGCATGCCCTTTTAGCCGGGTGACTCCCTGCTTCACCTTCTTCTCCTCATCGACATCTTCATAGTCAAAGTGTTTGTCCATGGACCTTATCCAATCCAACAGTTCTTCAACATCTAGATTTCTCTCATACATGGGGACCTCTATCTTAGCTCTACCTCCCAATCTGGCAACTGCTCTCAACAAACGTTCTTCTGCAGCATCCTCTCCTGTAGCTTCTTCAACCTCAACCTCTTCACTTTTTGCATCACTGACATCCCCAACGTCAGGTGCTCTTCTCTGTGTTGCTTCCATTGTTTCCAATCAGGCACGAAGCTATCGCATCTCCCTCTCTACAGCACAGTTGGCTAAAGGCGGCTCTCATATTCTTGGTAGCACTATATTGACTATATGTCACACGCAGAGTACAAATCTGAGTTCTCTGTCTCCTTCTTTTCCCCATTCAACTGAAGTCTACAGATGAAAAACTGAGGCTCTGATACCACCTGATGTAGACCCCCTTCCTCAGTAGGATTTTGTGACCTCCTGGTCTCTGGATCTTTCTCTTCCCTAAGCCAAAATGGCCCTTCGAGCTCCTGCTAGAACGCTTTGGACGAATCCATAGGTCCCTTCGTCCTCTAGTACAGGTCTTGAGAAAACATGTGGGCGCCTCTTTTTTCTTGTTTTGGGGTTTCATGATTTCGTGAGCTGGGACTGCACGTCTCCTGACTCCTGCTCTCTCGAACACCTGAACCCCAAAATGTTGAAATCTACTCGTGACCACGTTCCGCCTTTTGGGATTTTGGAATTCATCATCTCACAATTCTGGTGGCAGACGGTTCTTGGTCCTTCAACCTCCCATGTCCTGAAATATCGAAAATGGATTAACGAGCTTTGGCTCCTCCCTTATCCTCCATCCACGTGACCACAGCTTTATGTCCACACACTTAACGCGAAAGTGCTATTGACTTTCTTGATTCGAGGAATCATGATGGAAGCGCTACCCTGTTCTCTGTCTTTCAAAATCCTAGTTCACAAAATGCCGAACTGGCTTGGTGTTTGCTCTTTCGACGTTTCTTGATTCAGGGAATCGCGATGCAAGGGTCCCTCTCTCCCCCTTTCGAACCTCCGGTGGCTGAAATGCCTAAATGTTCCAACACCTATCCCTTCGGTTTTTTGTGAATCGCGACTTCGGGTTTCGTGATTTCAGGAAATCCAATTACAAGGGATATCTTTGACCCTTGGAACCCCCAGTGGCCGAAATGCCGAAATGTCTTGACTCTTGTTCCTTCGGGATTTTGTGTTTCGTAAAATCATGAAACAAGGAGTATCCTTGTTCCTGGGAATCTTCGGTCACCGAAAAGCCAAAATGTCCTAGCGCCTTATCCTCCATCTTTTGTGAATGGTGACTTCGGGTTTCACAATTTTGGGAAATCTGATTACAAGGGATATCTCTGCCCCTTGGAACCCCCGATGGCCGAAACACCAAAATGTCGAAATGTCGAAATACCCTGGCATTCAATCAACGGCTCACAATGACTCCTGGGATTGATGATTCTGGTTGAATCACGATTTCATGATTTCACAGTTCAGGATTCTGAAAGACAAGATTCTCTGTCTTTCCAACTGGTGGTACCCGAAATCCTGAAATGGACCAACAGTCCAGATTTGATTGTGATCAATGGTCACTACTCCTCCTGAGTTTTGGGCATCAAGAAACCATCGCCACTAACCTCCTCGCAATTCCACCTAATCCAGTGGCCTGCGGGGTTTCGGTGTTTCTTCGTCAGGACTCTCCACCGTCTGTCCAGGTCTCCGAGATCTCCCCTCCTAGATCTACGCAGCATTAAAGTCTGTGCTCCTTCCTCAAATTAGACGGTCCACGAGATTTTCCACCATGATAAAACGCTCGATGGTGTTCTTCCTCCTGAGCTTTTACTTGCTTCAAACTTAGAAAATTTTCTAAATCTATGAAGGTTCGGTTTTCATTTCTTCCAGGGAATGAGTTCCTGGATCTCGATAACACTTCTAAAGTGTTATTCCTCCTGAGATTTGTCTAGTTCAGACTTCGATCTCCCACACACTCCTTGCGTTTGAGAGATTTTGATAACTCAGATCCATGGTGTTCCTCTCCGGCTCGATGCACACCTTGCAAATCTTCCAATGAAGAGAAACAATTGAAACTGGGAAGATTCACAGTTCCATCCACTTGTTCATGAAAACAGAAAATAACAGGAAAATGCACACAGTCCAAACACTATACATTTGGGTCGATTTTTCATTCTATTATATTCACAAGTTCCCACTGGCTACACAATACATTCAAAATTATCGTCACTCAAAAGATTGAGATCTCTTACTGCTCATTTCTCTTTGTATTCCCCCTCTTTATTCTTACTCTCCCTAACTTGGTGTACAAACTTCTACATAACTCAAAAATGTTTCTAGGGTTTTCCCCTAGCTACTTGCCTACTCTAAAATTCATCCTGCGTTATCTTAGTTCAGTCACATTCCAGAGTTGAAGTGGAAACTCCTGCTCTGTTTACAATTTTCAAAACGTGCCTCAAAGGGTAAAATTTGTCATCGGTTCAAGCGTGCCTCCAAAGGTGAATTCTGGAGCTGAGTGAAGGCAGATTCCAAAATCAGTTGCAACTCTCAACGTTGAATTTCTCGAAGAACTCACATGTGTTGAGTGGTCCTGACTCTGCGCGCTTGCCAACAATGCTCCTGCATCAATAATACTCACACCATACAACTATTTTGAATGGAATATGAAGCCTGCATTCCAACTCAAAAGAAAATGACTGTATAATTTGATGATGGCAACATAAACATAACCTACATCAATGCTTGAGAAGACCAGATGGGCGAACCATAAGGATGAGTCCACAAAAATACTTCTTGAGTTAATATCCACGGATTTATGGTTTCATGTTGTCGCATGCAATACTACAAACAATATATGAAACACCCTGGAAATACCCTTTGGAAAGTAGGATGAGATGTGAGGCCATATGCTTGAGGTAGAATTGAATACCTTAGACCCTAAAAGTTTTGATAATACATAGGATTTCTTTACTAAATTTAAATATTTGATATTGAGCTTGGGTGAATGTGGTATTGATGAGTATATATAAGAGAAACAACTTATTCTAACAATCTTGGCCAAGCTAGTACTAGAATATGTTGTATATGTCTCCAATTTCCATTCTGGCAGATGTCTTTTTGGAACAAATTGGAAAATACCTATGTTGGCTCAGTTAATTGAGTCGCTCACACAAGAGAAAACAAAACTCATATAGATGGGCCTCATCAAGGATCCCAAATCACATGCACTCACCATTCATGATGGAAAAGGAACATTTAAATAGAATGAGAAGGAGAAACTGAATGAGAAGGAGGGATATTCCAGACCCTTTAACAATTCTTTAGGTTCCAAAGAATCTTCATATTTGAATAAGAAGAAGAAGGGAAAGAAGTGCACTTACTGCACTAAACCGAATCATGAATAATCCACATGCATGAAGAAACATATCGATCTTATGGCACAAGCACTTTAGCAAAACAACCTTGGAAATTTCATTTCAGAGGGATTCAAGAAGTAGAAGGAAGAATATCATGCTCCTATGAAAGGTAATCATCATGCTTTGGTTGCAATTAATTCCTCATATGATGCATGGATTATAGATTCTGGTGCATCCCATCATATGGCGGCGAAAGAGGAAGTTTTCTATTCTTTGAGTCCATGATCAAGACCCCCTATTCTAATGGGGGATGATACTCCAGTAGCAATAGCAGGATAAGGGAGAGTGGAACTCCATAATGGTAGTTTTGAGAATGTTTTACATGTTCCAAATATTTCTATGAATCTTCTCTCAGTTTATCAGATCACTCAGAAAGGTAAAAAGGTTGAATTTACATCATTTTTTGTTTCAGTAATTGACATGCATGACAATTCCATCATTGCAATTGGTGAGGTGGTTCACAATTCAAGGTTGTATAAATTCACTAAGTTTTCTGATTATGAATCCTCTATTCTACTTACACATATAGAGAGTACTTTGCATGCACCTCCAATGCAACATGCATATACTCTTGTGCTTCCATCAGTTTCAAACATCAGAGATGATTCCATAAACTCATATTCATTATATGGAAATAAGAAGGTAGTACAACCAAACAAGAATCCAACATTGAAGCTTCAACAGATGCCCAAGAAGGAACAGTTCACACTTCAGTAAGCAGGTATCCTTATAGGGAATTCATTGGATTCGAGGACGAATCGATCTCAGCATGAGGAGCCTTCTTATGAACTTTTATCTTTATAACCTGTGATGCCCATGCATTGTTATATGGTTCAATCTACTGATCCACAGACCTACAATAAGGTTGTGGGAAATCCATTATGGCAAGAAACCATGAAAAACGAGTATGAATCACTCCTAGAGAATCATACTTGGCATCTAGTTCCACTTCCACCAGAAAGGAATATTTTTTCAGGTGGAGATGGGTCCATAGGATCAAGAGGTACAAGGCCCGACAGGTTGCCAAAGGACTTCATCAGATACATAAATATTTCTACATCTTCATGAAGAATTTTAGTGAGCAGAAGTTTCAGACTTTGTGGGATCGTCTTGCCGTGAAGAACACGGTTGCCTAGCAGCTGCCTTTTTCTTCTTTTGATACATTATCTTTTGAGGGGGATTTTGTTCCCACGTGGTTTTCCCTCTTTCCTTGTTTTTATTCAGTGATCATTAGTTACATTGTACATGATTACCTAATATGGCCTAGTAGTCGGGACTCATTTTTTACTCCATAGTGATGTTCAGGGGGGGTGTTGGAGAAATTTCTATTTTCGACACACTAGTTCAGTGGGAGATAATTGACTAGTTCTATTTTATACATTCTAATTTTATACCATCACTATTATGCATGCATTCCTAATTATAGGATGTCATTTCCTGTATGAGTGAATATCACTTACTCATTGATAAGATCATAATATACATTGATTCTCATTCTTCATATTGTATCTCTCTTTCTTTTCTTCATAAGCTTTGGTTGTGTGTGTTTTAGCTAGGTCTCATGTGCAGGTTTCCATGAAACACTGACAAATGCAATGTAACAAGATAAGTTTATTGATTTTTAATGATTTTCATTTTTATTTTTCAAATGAAAAACTTACTATATTTTCAATTGTCAACATAGAAGGGTGAGACAAATCATAACCCTCTAAAATGAAATATAATCTTCTCCTTAATATTTTATCCCTACAAGTCAAGTGGAAACAAAATTTCATCCATTGCACCATAGACAATGGTCTACTAGTATGAGTTATATGATGATGGTGATGGGAGTCAAATTAATTGCAGAACGTTTATCCTATTGATAAAGAATACAATTTGAAAAGTGTTGGCAATGTAGCTTATTATGATGAAAGTTCTCCTAAAAATGCATGGAATTGGTTATCATCCTTACAATGTCTTCTCAAACAAGGTGATCTTATTTTCCATGCATATTTTCCTCTAGGAAATTCTAAGTGAAAGGTCATTTCACTTGAAAATGTTTTCAAAGAAATGAATTATCACTTTAAAGGGATTCTAAGAAGAATACAAGATTTTGGTTGAAATAATTATCACTTTAAAATATTTTGTGAAAAAGACTAAATTTCTAGGTAGAATATCACATCAGGTTTCCAAGGATAAATTTGCATGGTGGATAATTTTTTACTTCAAACAAATCATAATTGGTACACATGAAGTTGTTGTCATTGTAAATTCTGTGGAAATCAAAATTTTTTTGGTAATATATTTATATTAATATGCCATAGTAAAATACTACAAGCTAAATTTTCTAACACCCACAACACGGAAAACTAGGTGCAAGGCAGTCCAAAAAATATCGGAGTTATAAATCAAAGTACGCTAATGCCAAATCATAACATATTTTATTTTACTAAGACCTAACTTTATTCCTTAATAACATCATATATACTAAATAGCAGTAGATTATACAAAACCTAGGTATATTGAGATATAGGATCATAAGTTGACAAAAATTGGCTTGAGGATGATAGTGAAAGAGGCTACAATTTTTGAATTTCCACTAGGTTTCCAACATCCTCATCCAACGTGATGGGATTAGATAGAACTTTCCCTTTTAAGATAAAGCCTACTCATCTATAGTAAAAATAACATTCTAATTGTTAGTGGGGTTTGTCACAATGATTTCCACATTAATTATTTCCTTAAAGATTCCTTCAAATTTCTTATCTACAAAGTCCAATTTATATATAATAGCATGTTGTTGTTGTCTAGTCATTGAATTCTACTTATAGATGAGATTTTGACAACTTCTGTCTTTTTCATGAATGGTTTTATCCATGTATTCCATCTCCTTCTTGACATTCTCCATAAATACACAATGGTAACCTGTTGTTGCATTTATTTCCCTTGCTTGAGCACTAGTAATCCTTTGGGTTATTTTCATGTAATGATAAATTTCGATGGGTTGTTGTGAATGGATGAAGTTTCCTTGCAAGTTGAGTCTCGTTCTTTCCTCGGACACTTATTCCTTCATAGTTGACATACTGTTGTGACCATAAAAAAAAATGAGATGTGTTGGGGATGCGATTAATAGAGATATATTGGAAACCAATGAATTAGAGTTGAGTGGGACTAAGGACAAGAAAGTCCCTGTCATCTTTGACAATGGATACTATAACTCTAGAAATTAGTATGAACACAAATACTCTAAACCAAAAAAACCCAGGAACCTTTCCATGTAAAAGAATTAAGATCGTTGGTGTAGCCAGAGGCTAGACAAATAGAGACAAGTTCCCACTAGTTTCTAGGTTTGAGTATCCAACAGTCGCCATCCTCCTTAAACTATGTGTATCCCTAAATCCTGAAATCTTGTAGAATTAATGATGTAACACTTCTTCTGAACCATTATGAGATCAAAATGATCAACCAGAGTCAATTAGAGTAATATCTCCATAATGGGCCTAGTACAACAATTAAATTCTATTGAGGGAATGATATCATATAGGACCTTTGATGTGGCAACATCTAACCAATTCCTAGACTCCTACTCATCTATTGTGTTGACACCCCATTCGGGGAGGGAATAGGGACCTCTTGTAAAAGTAAATGCATGTTAAGAAAACCCACCTAATTGAGATCTACAAAGAGAACTTTAAAAAATAGATAGACATATCGTATTCAACTATGATGTAAGATGTATTTTACTTGGAATCCTACAAATTATTAAAATTCCA
>JZKD02S2023750.1:83181-118941 GCA_000966675.3 Picea glauca | reverse complement strand
GGCAATTTAAGGGAATCCGACTGCGAGAATGGGGAAAGTGGGTATCAGAAATTCGAGTGCCAAAATCGAGGGAGAAGATATATCTTGGTTCCTACGAAACCGCCGAGCAGGCTGCCCGAGCCTTCGACGCCGCAATGTATTGCCTTAGAGGGCCCAACTCCAAATTTAACTTTCCTGATTCTGTGCCGGCCATTCCGTCCGCGTTTTCTCTTTCCTCTCGGCAAATTCAGGTTGTCTCAGCCAAGTATGCCTTGAACGAACTGCCTTCGACATCGCCCTCTCCGCACAATAATATCGACAATAATAGTAAAGAGGAGCCCCCAGATCCCTCGAAGTTGTCTTCGGTATCCGACATGGAATTGTCGAGCGACGATCAGCAAAAGTCGGAGGAGTTGGCGTTTTGGAAATCTCTGTTGGAGGAACCAAATGGCGCTCAGTACCTGAATTTGGAAAGAATCCCGTCGATTGACGAAGCGTTGGCGTTGGAGGTCGTTCCGACATGGCCGGAAGAGGTCGACATCTCCGTGGAAGCCATATGGAACTTTGAAGACAATTGAGTTTCTGGGACGTGCAGGTTGCCTTTTGGCACTGTGTTGCCCAGTACCTAGTATCAACATCTGTTTCAGACCTAACACTATCACGGCATAGCTGAATTGTCGCATCATTACCATAGTATATGACGTAATTCTTAGTGGATAAGATATTTTATCCATTTTTTTTACCGAAGTAATAATATGCTTTAAACGAAGTATCTTTAATATATTATTGGTCTATCACAAATGTAATTCTGTAAAATGTATGGTGACAAATATTTTCAATATATACAAATTTCATGTAATTTAGTGAAACCTACATTGGGTTAATGTGATGATAAGTAATAATATGCTTTAAAAGAAGTAGCTTTAATATATTATTGGTCTATTTTTTGATATCTTTAAGTATCTTCAAAAAAATATCTTTGAATATATCTTTAGTTGTTATTGAATGTTTTATAAAAACTAATAAATTTCTATATGAAAAAGAAATGTGCATGATTAATAAAAATAAATTTTTATATTATTTATTTTTTGAAAAATAATTATTTTTATATTATTTTATTCTTTTTTAAATAAAAAATTGAATTTTATTTATTAATTGCAAACCGTTGAAAAGAAAATAAACATTTTATAATTATATTTTCAAATTATATTAAAAATTAAAATATTTTAATATATTTTAATAAAAAAATTAACTTTTTATTACTAAAATAGAATAACATATTACATATTTACCTTTTTTAACAAATAAATTTAATTTGAAAAAATTGATATTTAATTAAAAAATACATGACATATTTAATTTTTTAATAAATAAATTTAGTTTTGAACAAATATAAATTAACATGTAAAAAAGCATAGATCCAACTTTAAGACATCATTCATAATTAATTGAGTGACGATTGTAATAAAAATTTGGTACATAAAAAATAGTTTTTAAAAAATATAAATTAACATTGAAAAAATTTGGACCCACTTTAAGACATCATTTATGATTGATTGAGTGGAGATTATAATAAAGAAAATGCTAAATATGGAGTCACATCTCAAAAAAGTGAGTTGTTCTTTTATAATTATTAAAAGTGATAGGAGTGACGCTGTGATGTTTACATTGGGAAATAATATTTTAAACATATAAAATTTTAAGATTTTAATATATAATTATAAATTTATTTGAATAATATATTTATATATTTGAAGTATTAATTATATCATTATTATATTATTTAAATATTTTGTGTATATGAAGTATTAATAACATGATATTGTAAAATATTGTTGATATTTATTAATTTATAATTTTATGATGTTTGTAATTTTGGAAATAAATTGAATTCAATGTAAGCAAAAACTCAGATATCACTTCCTAGCTCTGAAACGTTTAAGGTTTCATGCAATCTATGAAACCTCGTCCTATCACTTGCAGACCTTCTCTGCATACGCCTGGCACAACCAGCCCTGCCACATCCTGGACACAGTAGTATGAGAGCAGGCGGAGGGGTGAAAACTCCCTCATACCAAAATGAAACAATAAATGAAACAAAAAACTCTCATGCTCATCGTTCGCCTTTCGAACCCCCATCACACCTATAGGACCAATATCTGCAATATGAGAGAGATGGAAGCAAAGGAACAAGCATGGATATAGATCCATCGCATCCAAAAGTTGTCGGGTCTGTATACCCAAAAAATGAATCCCACAAGCTCCGGTAGCACCTAGATGTGTCATAAAATCAACCAGAATAGGGGAGCACACACAGTTCACGAGAGGCCATTCTCTAATCGACAAATTTTTGGGTCTTTGGCCCTCAGAAAAGGATCTTGAATGATCGATTGAGACCTGGTGGACCCCGAAGGGAGATTGCGAGCTCCAAATAAGCTCCAAAGGGTTCTTCACAGTAATTTTCTATAACTTGGAAGACAAGGACCCCATCTTCGAAGGAAAACCATACTTCTACAACTCAGCGAGTCTATATTTGTGCTTCTGGATGGAATGCTTCTGCCCCGAAAAGGAATATTTTTCCTATGCCTAGGTATGGATTCATCTCTATTCCTCGCTTCAAGAGTTCTAGTTAGAATAAATACTAATGGGTATTGGAAATACCCTCGGCAAACATGTCAAGTCCTCAAAGGCCACAAAAAAAGGAAATACACATCTTATGCAAGAATATGTGTTTATATGAATATCTCAAAATCTTTACTTGGTTCACTAACCTTGGAATATCAGGATGAGGAATGGGCCCAAACCATAGATTAGAAACATATCCCTTTTTGTTGTCGAAAAATCCATGAAGATGGGCATCTCTTCAAGTATTTCCCCCTCAACGCACCAATCAAACTAGAAGTTGAGGAGAAACCGAACGGCGGGTTCACACATGTTCAGAACAGAAAAAGACAAGCGCTGAAAAAACCCAACAATAATAGTGGACGAAAGAACTCCAACGCCAACTCTTTCAAAGCCCTCAACCGGCTTCCAAAGGAACAAGAGGTCAAAAAACCCCATCAAGCAACAGGATGAGGAAATAACAAAAGCAAAGAAAAACAACATCAACAGGCAAGCCCAGTACACAACAACATCCCAGACTCCCATGCACCCTCCAATCCAGGGAAAGGCATAGAGAGGGAAGAAGATATTGTAATGGAAATGGACGAGCAGGATTTTCCTGACATTGACCTAGACAAGATAGAAGAAGCACTCAACAAGAAGGAGCTCCAAACAATATCGGAAGATCAACTCAGAAAAGTTCTCAAGGTCTTTCTCGACTCTACATCGGGGGCTACCTCTAGACTCGGCATCAACATAGATCCAAACCAAGATCCCTGGAAGAACCCTAAGGAAAACAAAAGGTGAGGGAGAAAATCATCACAACAACTAATAAGAGGCACGAAACTACATGATCAATTTGGGGTAGATACAACGACTCTTAGAGAGCTCCTTTTCCCATCCACCCAATTGTTAATAATGAAAATCATAACCTGGAACATCATAGGCCTAAATGGGAGATCCAAACAGAGGATTCTCTGAAACTGTGTAAAAGCTAAAGACCCAGATATTCTCTTGCTTCAAAAAATAAAGTGTGTGGGAAAAAGCATCGAGGACTTACTCAAAAAATGTTGGAGACACTGTAACTTTTTTCATTATTATTCGAAAGGTGCAGTGGGGGAACTAGCTATACTCTAGAACCCTGCCACAATGATCCTGGATCAAGCCCTCTCCACACCAAGAACATTGACAGATCATTACCGAGCTATTGGCTTGGACAAATATGGGTTGATTACCAATGCTTATGGCCTGCAAAACTGTGAGGAAAAGGACATCTTCCCCCAAAAAAAGTCTTACCTAAGCTCTCTTGCACAACAAAAGAGATGGATAGTCGGAGGAGATTTCAACATGATTCTCACGCTTGAGGAAAAAAGAAGAGGAAAGAAACGCCTGGAACAAAATAACATAAAATTCCAGAAGCTAATATATCGACTCAACCTTGTCGACATAGAAAATGGAAATGAAACCTACACTTGGACCAAAAGATGCTGAGGACATCAAAAAATAGCTTGCAAGCTAGAACGCTTCTTAATATCGAAAACACTCATGCTTGAAGGACCAACAATCTTCCAAAGTCAGGCTAGGATCTTCCAAAGTCGGGCTAGGATCACTAGCTAGTCCAGTTTTGGATAGACACAATAGCCACTCCCAAACACAAACCCTTTAGGTTTGAGAAATTTTTGTTAACCCACCTAGACTTCTAGGAGCTAGCTCGCACCTAGTGGACTAAGGTGGAGATCCAATAGGGGACCAAAATGTTCTTCTTCCAACAAAGGTTAAAAAACTTCAAACAATAGGTACACCAATGGAACAAATATGTCTTTGGGAACATCTTTCAGGAGAGCAAAGAGATGGAAAGGAAAATAGAAGACCTTTAGGACCGAGTCATTCATACGGGCTACACGGTCACCCAACAACAAGAGGAGAACACCATCAAGAGGAAACTTGAAGAAATATACAAGGAGGAAATCCTATGGAGATAGAAATCTCACGTTCAATGGCTCAAAGAGGGGGAGAAAAACTCCAAATTTTTCCACCGCTCCATGATCGATAGACGCTTCATCAATCACATTATGAAGCTGGAAGATGATCAGGGAAATACCCTACTAACCCACCAGGAAATAACAAACGAGATGAGAAACTTCTACAAGGATGTTTTCTCAGAACCCCCTATGGACCACACTCCAACTATATAATAGGTTACTCAAAACATTCCATCCCTTATCTCCCCGTAATAGAACACGGCTCTCATGAGACCCATAACACAAACAGAGGTGGATCAAGCCATTCAAGATATACCCAAAGGAAAAGGTCTAGGCCTAGATGGCTTCACCACATACTTCTTCCACTATTGTTGGCCAATCCTGAGGGAAGAGGTGTGACAACTGGCTGAGGAATGACGCAGATCGGGCAAAGTCTTCACAGTGCCACATTCCTCACTCTAATTCGCAAGGAAGAGAGGGTCACCAATATGAAGAACTTTCGGACAATAGAGTTATGCAACGTGGTTTATAAAATCATGTCCAAAGTCATTACATTCAAACTCAAGCCCATTCTCCCCTTTATCATCTCTAAGGAGAAATCAGGGTATGTTGTGTTAAAATATTGTGTAACTGCAAAGAATATTCTTATCCCCTTTTGTGGATAAAGATAAAATATATTTATTATTGATTAGATCAATCCCCTTTTGTGGATTGATCATGTCGGTCATTGTAATTTACCAAATCCACTTGTGTGGGTTGGTCAAACCCTAATTGTAATAGGATAAACAAGAAGTCAGCGCCAGTATATATTAAAGAGGCCCCATAATATATTAAAGGTGGTTATAACCACCCAGAATTGTATAAATAAGAGAGGCGAACACCTCATTTAGAAACACACTCAGCTCACTCATCTAGTGCGCAAGTTTTGAAGGAAGTTGCAGTTGTCGGTTACTGGAAGAAGGAAGAGAGAGAGGTGTGTTTCTCAGTGTTGGATATTCTCTATTGTCTGGTTCATTATCTTGGCATTGTATTTTCTATCTATATTAAGGAAGTTTTGTTGGGTTTTCTTCCCCTTGAGGGTTTCCCAGGATAAATGCTTGTGTACTCTTGTGATTATGTTTCTCTCAGTGATCCTGTCTATGCTATTTTTATCTAGTAAATTGAAAGTAACCTAATAATAGAAGAAACTTTAACATGGTATCAAAGCAAAGATGAAGAGAGCATCTTTCACAGGAAAAAGAAAAACGTCATTGTTGTCGTACATGAAAATTAGGGCTTTTTATTGAAGAAGGTTTTTAGCCCCAAATCCATCTAGAAAGGTGCGCCCTACCTCAAGGAACATTTTGGCAGCTTCAACGCACATTTTCATTGGCTAGATCTCCCGGAAAGTGAAACCTTAGTTTTCACAAAGTACCAGAAGTACCAAAAAACCAGAGTACCAGAAGTATTAGAAGTACCAGAGTACCAGAAGTACCAGAAAATGAGAAGCACCAGTCCAGAAATCCGAAAATCAACTTTGAAGGGGTAAAATTTAGTTTTTCATAAATCTGACTGTACCAGCATACTCGCCTCAGTCCAGCGCATCTTTTGGTGAGTTCAGTTTTCAGATCCGAGAAATTTGATTTTTTTATTATTTCTATAGCCCTAAGGGATAGGGTTTCTACTACAAGAAACAATGGGTACCAGCATGAGGGTAGCAGACAGGCTGGAAGGATATAGAAACTTCATATCTTGGAAGCATAGGTTGCAAATGATTCTAGACAAGAATGATCTCCTAGAACATGTTACAGTAGGTGTACCAGAACTAGATGAAGCAGAGAAAAAACCAAGCATAAGAAGAATGAAAAGAAAGAAAAGAGAATCGTGTCAGATTCAGTAAAGGATCACTTGATCCCTCATATATCTGAACTACAGACAACAAGGCAAATGTATGAAGCACTCAGTAGGTTATATGAAAGCAAAGACATCAGTCAGAATCTTACCTTAAGAAATCAACTTCGTAATATGAAGATGGAAAACTCAGAATCTGTCACATCCTACCTTATGAAAGTTTCTCAGATCAGAGATCATCTTGTAGCTATTGGAGATGTCATTAGTTACAAGGATCTTGTAACCACAACCCTAAATGGGTTTCCAACATTTTGGATTCATTTTGTACAAGGAGTGTGTGCAAGAAGCAAGTTACCCAAGTTTGATAAGTTATGGGCAGATTGCACACACAAAGAATCTAGACTTGTAGACCAATAGAAGAGATTAATTGTTGACGAAGAGGAATCTCTTATAGTTCAAAAGAACAAAAGAAGTTCCTTCAGAAGGAACAATAAAGAAGCTAACTCCGTAAGAGTTCCAGACAAGAAGAAACATGTTTCAAAGATCATATGCTACGACTGTCAAAAGTTGGGACACTTTTCCTATGACTATCCTCAAAGAAAAGGGAAAATAAAGCATCAAGCACATGTGGCAGAGGAAAAGGAATCTCCTCCCTCAAAGAAAGCTTTAGCATAAATTAAGGATTATGCACTTTAAGTTGAAGATAGTTTATTTGAAGAAAGATAGCAAATGGTGGAGTCTGTGGAGCCTCCCCACACAAAAACAAAAGACAAGTATTCATGTTTATTTCTAGTATCTTGTTTACTTCAATACTTTATCATTACAAGTTAGTTTTTTTTGAGAATGTTAATTAACCTTTTTTATTTCAGTGTCTATGCAGACTTATGAAGCAAGTATCAAAGAAGATTATGAAGAAAGAGATAAAATATTTATTTCATGTATGATCACTCATGAGAGTGACAAATAAATCATACTGTAAGTAAGTTTACAAGTCTCGGAAGAAAGAAATTATGCCGTTACTTGTAGAATTCAGACAACATGAGAAGGACGTATGATATGGTGACAATCAATGAAGACCAGACAATATCCAATATTTATATAGGAGCAGGAGGCTCCTAAAGATGCAAAGCAGAAATATTCAAGATGGAGAAAAAGATGGATACTTAGATATAGTGGATGAGATGCAGATAACCACAGGTTGCTCCAGTACCATTATTATAGATGGAGAGGGAGGAGGTTGATCTAGTATGAAGACAGAAAGAAATAAATATTTGAACTCAAGAAGGCACCCAGGATATTACAGAAGAAAACTTCAAGGATGATGATTAGAAGCTATTAGATTTGTGCAAGAGGGAGCCATGTCTCTGAGTTCGAAATGAAGGATCGTGATTTGATGCAGTTATAAAAGCACATGGATGGTGCCCATATATTTTGATCAAGATGAAATCTATCCAGTAGATGGATGGTGCCCAACAAAACAAATGGGTAGCATGGCATTCTACCATGGAAATATTTTGAACCACAAGAGATTTTTTTTTATCCCATAGATAGACCTTTGTAAAGAAGGAGAAAGAGAAAAGACCTCCATAGAGAAGGAATGAACAATCCCATAAGTAGACCTTCATAGAGAAGGAGAAAGTGAAGAGACCTTCGTAGAGAAGGGGAATGAGAAATTTTCCAAGGTTGGCCTATGTCCAAGTGTTGAGTTTTGGATACTATAGGGACATGCTAGAATACCCTCGTAGAGAGGGGTGTGACTGCCCTCGTAGAGAGGGATGTGACCACCCTCGTAGAGAGGAATGTGGATGTTTCTCCAATGGGCAGTGGGAAGATACTCTACTTTAGCCAAGGATTGAGTAGCCTGGAACACAAACCTTGATCATGTGGAATGGTTAGTTCGCTATTAAGGTTTGTGTTGTGATCTTGCGTGGATCATGGAAAGAGAGTCTAGTCTTGCCCAGGCTAGCATCTTAGCTTCTCTAGTTCATGTTGGATGACTAGGAGTGAAGCTATGGTAGTAGTCCTCCCCAATGGATGGGTGAGATAGATGACTACAAGAGAAGGGAAAACATAAAAGGAATGGAAAAACTCATAGGACATCTTCTGTACGAAGATAAGATATCTTTTGTGTGAAGATAATAAAGAGTATCTTTTGCGTGAAGATAAAGAGAACAAAACTTCTGATGATTTATAGATATTCCAGTTAGTGATCATGATGCCAAATGACCAGGTGGAAGATATTGATGCCTCTTGTTAACCAGTCGATGATGCTATCCAGTCGATGATGTTTCCCAGTTGGTGATGTTGCCCAGTTGATGATGTTGCCCAGTTGATGATGCTATCTAGTGGATGCCGCTACATATTTGATGTTGACATTTGGTGACCTGTCAAAAGATAAAGAATATCCTTCTTGTTAAGAGGGAGTGTTAAAATATTGTGTAACTACAAAGAATATTTCTATCCCCTTTTGTGGATAAAGATAAAATATATTTATTATTGATTAGATCAATCCCCTTTTGTGGATTGATCATGTCATTCATTGTAATTGACCAAATCCCCTTTTGTGGATTGGTCAAACCCTAATTGTAATAGGCTAAATAAGAAGTCGGCCACAATATATATTAAAGAGGCCCCAGGATATATTAAAGGTGGTTATAACCACCCAGAAGAAGAAGTTGGCCCTCTTAGTGAAGAGACACTTCCACATGTGCTAGAATCGTATAAATAAGACAGGCCATCACCTCATTTAGAAACACACTCAGCTCACTCATTTAGTGCACAAGTTTTGAAGGAAGCTGAAGTTGACGGTTGCCGGAAGAAGGAAGAGAGAGAGGCATGTTGCTCACTGTTGGATATTCTCTATTGTCTGGTTCATTATCTTGGCATTGTATTGGCTATCTATATTAAGGAAGTTTTGTTGGTTTTTCTTCCCCTTGAGGGTTTTCGAGGATAAATGATTGTGTACTCTTGTGATTCTGTTTCTCTCAGTTATCTTGTCTATGCTATTGTTATCTAGTAAATTGAAAGTAACCAAATAATAGAAGAAACTTTAACAAGCTAAAGGAAGGAAAATCACGGACAGTGTCATCTTAGTCCACGAAATCATTCACTCGCTCAAAAGCACTCGTACCCCAAGTATTCTACTAAAATTGGATCTCTTAAAGGATTTTGACAAATTAAGTTGGCAGTATATAAAATCCCTCTTAACTTCTTTTGGCTTCAAAAAAGATTGGATCTCCTGGACAATGAACCCCATCTCCTCTGCCTTCTTCTCAATTCTTTTCAATGGTGTACCCTCTCAACCCTTATCCCCCTCAAGAGGTATAAGACAAGGTGACTCACTCTCGTCATTTCTTTTTGTCATAATGGCTAAAGGCTTGGACCGCTACATCAAGGCTTCCATACATAATGGCTCACTACAAGGCCTCCATTTTCTCAGGTTACAACCAAAAACCTCACATAGCCAATTTGTAGATGTCACGATGCTTTTGAACACCCCCACTGCGCAATAATCCAACAAGCTAAGCTCCATTCCCAATGATTTCAATGAAGCCTTTGGAACCACCTTTAATCTGGCCAAATCACAACTCTTCTTCTTCAATACACCAGAGGCCATCCAACATCACATCTCACAACTAATGAACATACCCATCTGCTCCATGCCCTATCAGTACATGGCACTTCCTATCTATGAATCGGTTGCCAAAAAAAATTCTTGGGATTCTCTTCTCCTTTCAATCTTCAATCTCCTTAGCAACTAGGCCTTCCTATCCCTCAATCTCCCATCCATGATCATTCTTTTGAAATCAATTCTACAAGCTATTCTTGCCTACCTCTTTTCAGCTTTGGCCGCTGTAAAATCCAAGGACCGAACCCCAATTGTAATTGTGAATGTAAATATGTTTTGTAGGCTAGTGAGCCAAGTGATTATAAGCTAGGAGGCTTATGTGATGATTAGGCCGGATATCCTATATGATAAAGGCCAAAGAGCATGTTTTTGTATATGTAAATACTCATATCATTAATATAAATACATCGTTGTGTGTAGAATAACCACGATAAAAGAGAATGGGGGACTACGCTCCACTAGGTAGGGTAAGGGAGGGGGCTAAGTGTCTAGGCATACTATTTTATTATTATTTCCCAAAGGCTATGGTTGACATAATCCAAGTTGTCCTAAGTTTCTGGGAGAGAAAATGAGTACTAAGTGGAGCTCATGCAGCTTTTTGAAGACATGTGTGGACCTTGGCATATGCAGTTATAGTTGGGAAAGCCATATCATTGGGGGGTTTCATCTCCACTCTCGTGTCTCTCCCCATCCTCGTGTTCCTCACGATTCTGTAAGGTCAACCATCCTTCCTGATTCACCAGGGGATTCATGCATAGAACCAATTCTCCATCATTGACCTTTGAGAAAGAACGCACATTGGGAACCTACAGTCACACTCGAGTTATCCTATGTATCACCCTCGAATCCTGATGCACCCGGTAACTTCCTCAGCCCGTGTTGTGACTTAGTGGTTAGATGTTACATCCCACACGGTTCCTTGACAGAGTGTGGCTTGATTCCATCGTATGTTATGTTACCGAACTTTGTTTTTTCCATCGCCTGACTTGAAATGACTTAGAAGCTGGATTGAAGAAGCAGGTTGTCGGGCCTGTGAGGAACTCTCCCCAGGTGAGAGAGGTTGTTGGGTAAGTGATTTCTCTTGGAGGGAGCCTAGAAACAACTATAGCTCTCTTAGAATTCTTGTCTAGCCTGTTTCTGAAGCCCTGGAAAGGAGGTGGGGTAGCCAAAGGACTGTTGAGAAGAGAAGGGGCACACTTCTTGGGGTGGGATAGGCATGTGGGGAATGAGAGGTTGTAGGATGTGTGTATAAGTTGGCCCCTGGGAGGGAATCCTTCCTGATTGACTGTGTAGCATCCCATTTTCTCAGCCTAGCCTAAGAATCCATTTAGCCTGGTGGAGTTTAGTCCCATATCGGGGGTGACCCACTACTGAGAGTGATGAGTAGCGTGGTCTATGGTTGGGAGGTTTGTGGAAGGTATGCACACAGTTGGTGGTCTTCTCTAAAAATATAAGTACCATTTATGTGTTTATTTACTTACTTTGTATTTGTACATGTTTTATATTTATGAGTTTAGCCTGTATATGATGTATGTATAGGATTTACTGTTATTTATTAATTTATCTGTATATTAGCAAAATGTAATTTTCTGTTAAGTTATATATGTATGATGTTCTGAAAGAGTTTTTGTGTTCCATAGCCCAATAGGTCTATGGCTAGGTATGATAACTTTTTGGTTATCAAAAACTTAGTAAGAATGCATTTTTCGGTATAATGACTGGGCTTGAGTGGTCGAGTATGTTACAATATGGTATTAGATCGTTTTATGTAGTGACATTGTCCGGCCTGTTGGTGGCTGGGGACGTTACAAAATGGTATCAGAGCTAAGTGAAACGTCCAAGAAGTGACATTACTCAGCCTGTAGGTGGCTGGGGATGTTACATAATGGTATCAGAGCCATGGCTTCAACACTGACCCTGGATGGGCCATGTTAGTGGATGTTGAAGCAAAAGTTTTAGAAAAGATTTTTTTTCAAAATGGAAAAAATTCAAGTTCAGAGCCCATGGTTTCTACATGAAACCTGGATGGGCCACAAACGAGAAATTTAGAGTAAAATTCCAAGGAATTTTTATGTACAGAGTGCCAGAAGGGCGTTGAATGAACACTTAGACTGTGTTCGGAAACATAGGAGGTGTAACAATTTTAAGAATTGGACACAACGAAATAAATCAACAACATTCATGGTGTTGGGTAGTGGGATCTATTCAGAAGGAGGAGGATCCTTCAAAACTGTCAGATATGGAGAAAGGTGCAGGAGGGTTAAACTGCAAGTCCTTAAGAATTCACGACTTCGGCAAGGTTTATTGGTTCTAAGAGAAAAAAGGTTCGAAGCCCGAAGTTTTGAAGTCCCAAAAAGGATCTACACTGTAGATATGGGAGTGGGAAGTATTGACCTTTGGATCGGTTGAAGATAGATCAGATTCATTGGATCTATGCAGAAGTGGTTGTCAGCCGTAGATCTCACGACACAGCTCGTAACTTCGAAGTTCAACGGTTGGGATAATTGGGGTGTGTTGTTGCACAAACCACTGAAGCTCAAAGTCCCCAAAAAAAATGATGTTGCTAGTGGTGATGTGGAACCTTCCTAGACATGCCACAAGCAACCACCTTAGTTCGTGACAACTGTACTATGTGGACCCCATAGGGTAAGGAAGTTCGGGAGTTCCGTGTTCAAAAGAATTGGAGTGTGCAAGTGTAAAAACTTTGAAGGCCCAAAGTTCTGAAGTGATGTGCCTTGCTGACGTCACTCAAAATGACATGGACACATGGGATGTGTGCCACATGTTAGTGAGTTAAGAACCTTTGGATGATTGAAATTCTTGATAGAACATGACACGTGTCACCTGTTTGAGTGGGCCATGTGTCCACTTCTAATATTTCTCCATACGAGCCTCCTCTAGAGCATGGATGGTGGGGCCCCTGATGGTCATAGTGGACATGGGGTGACATATTTTGAAGTCTGGAGACTTGATACTCTGGAAGAAATGGTTCATAATGGAATGGAAGGAAGAGGTTTCTGAAGAACCATAGCATCGAGGTGACGCGACGTAATGACATCACCGGGGATGACATGGAAGTGTTCAAATATTAGCGGTTCGGGAGTTTTGGGATGTGCACATGTGAAGCCCTTTGAAGTCCCGAAGCTTCGAATCTCCAAAGTCCCAGAGCTCTGAAGCTAGGAGTTATATAGTGGGTATCATTTGTTAGATGCTGGAAAGTTGTAGACCGTTGATCCACCCTACTTTGCGAGTTAGCTGATTCGACACTCTGAAAGATTTGTTGGAAATTCATTGGAAACCACCAAAGCTAGAGTCCCCAAAGATCCAATCCACCTTATATCCAAGCAAGGAATGTCGACCATAGATCCATTGTTCTTCACACATTATCAGTTTGTTGTTTTGTGATGTTTGGGACATGCGAAAAAAGGGAAACCTCTGAATTTCTGGAGCCCCAAAGTCCTCAATATCTAGATAAGCGCCTATCATCCTAGTGCTTGGTCACAACCCATGTTCACATGAGATTGGGGGCCAAAGAAAAGGGATAATTCCCATAAATTTATTTCAATACAAGGGGGGATTAGAGAAGGATTTTTTTGGGTCTTGAATCGTACATACCTATACCTAAAGATGTAAAGAAGGCCTATGTACCTGACGAGAGGATCCAACATGAGTTCGAGAACAAAATTCATCTCCAGAAGAAGATCACCTATGCAAAGATCATCTCACAAGAAAGAATTTTTTTGGATAGCCATCAAGGTTAAGGTATCTCGCGCAACTATGTTGAAAGAATCTACAGGATCCATCAATCTAAGGAAAGAATAGATTATAACCATGGAAGCATGAATTCAACAAAAATCCACAAAAACCATCAGATATGTGAGTTGCAGAGGGGGACCGTAAGATCAACATCGGATTAAGTCTTGAACATCGGATCATCACAAGTAATATCTACGGTGGAGATAAGTTCCAAATATTAGGGGAATAAATAACATCCTTTTGGGTTTAACCTCTGCAACCCTCCTAGACCGTCGATCTGTAGATTCGACAATATGAACGGTTGGCATCGATTCCACTACAGGAAAGCAGTTACTATTGTGGAACTTGGGAAAGGAGATAAATTTCACGCTAGTTGGGACTCTGCAATCGTCTGTGATCGTATATATCCATGTTGGTTCAAGCATGATCATCGATCCTCAATAGGAGGTCAACACCTAAATAATTGAGCAAGGTCATAGCCTCGATCACCTGGGTCGGAGTTATAGGTCCTTTGGGCATGCAAGAAGAACTAGGTTCAACACATCTGTATTAAAACTGTGGTTATGAGGATATTCGATCATGTTAGTGATCGAATCTGAGGGCTAACATGATCCTTGGAACCTCTATTTCGGGATTTACAATGAAGTTACAACAAAGGACTGCATAGAAGGGTTTTAGGACGGGAGGTCCTGCGTCAACAATGTTTTTCTCAAGATTCAAAATTGAGAAAGGAAGCAGTCATGGAAAAGGTATTGGAAAGAGGATTCCAAGTATTCATCCATAATTAAGGATTGAGAACCTCAGTTCACAGGAAGTCAGAAATAATATTGTGGGTGACCAAAATGGTATATTGTGGTTCTAGCTAACAAATTTTGATGTATGCCTATTTTCGGATGTAATGATTACATTTAAAACAAAAAAAAATGCTAGAGATGTATACAGATAAAAAAAAAAGGACAAAGACAACTCTTCACTTTACATTTGAGATCTTTAAGAAGTTATTGGATCAAATGTTGGGTCCAATAAGCAACATGGAAAACCCAAGAAAAATTCATGTTCTCGGAAGACCTGTTCTATACATATTGATATATATATCAAAATGCTAGTAATTTGATAAAGAAAGAATAAATGTGTGGATGGAGAAAGTGACAACGTCTCCAAAGTTCAGTCCTATAGTTTGGAGATAGAAACCCCACTATTTCTATCAGAATGTGTAGTGGAAGCATGGTTTGAAGGTCATCAAAGGTGACATGTTGGAAGTTGAATATGCATGTCAGAAGGAAATCAGATGGGTTATGATAGGAGAAAGTAAGAATTCATCAAGAAAATCCAAGTGTTGATATGATCAGTCATAGAAAGGATAAATCAAGTACCTCAAGAAGGAAGTTGGTGTTAACTATCCAAGGTTACTCAAAGAACATGAGTGAAAATATAATTGGGTCATGTAGGAGTTGTATCAGAGGGATCCAAGTAATAGTGGGATGTTGAAACTTAATATCAACATAATATGTAGTTGCAAGTCCATGAACATCCTAAGATAATGGAAGAAGAAATCATAAGGTAGATATCAAGTGAATGGGAATGCAGGAAAACACTCCAGGAGGGAAATCAATAATAGTAGAGGATTGTTGATGCATTCCAAAGGTATTGAATATATTTCCACAATAACATGGATATGTCAAAGCCAAGAAAGACTTCAAAAAGAAGTGAATCTCTATAAAGAGTCAGTAAGGAACCATGAAGAAGAAATTGGTTCTATGCATGGTTTTAAATGCAAAAGAGATGATGCCTAAGAATAATCCATCTCAAGTGGCATAAAGCCATGAGTGACATCCCCAAAGGTTGGAGGTATAAGTTGAAATTATGAAATAAATAAGTACTTTTAATTAATTCTATGGAGATAGCGAAGGAGGCATATGTGCATCCTTACAATATGTTAGACATTGGCTATGCAAGCCAAGTTTGAGGCTAGTTGTCAAGGAGAATAGAAGAGTGCAAGAAAACTGAAATACTAAAGTACTTAGTCAGGAAAGGGCTGAAGTAGTTCAGTCCGAAAAGTAAATGGATGTTTAAGATCCAAATTATATAAGACAACATGATTGGAATTATAATTCATCCAAGTATGAGTTGGGATATATGGATCCAGGAAATAAATAAAAGTTGAACGTTAATATCAGCTTAAGAATTAGGCTGGAAAAGAAAAGGCAGCCAAGAGTGATTTGGCTAGAAAGTGATCAGGTTAGAAATAATCATGCACAATGGTTACAGTGAGAGAACATGAAGATTCAGGAATCCAGAAGAATTGAAGACTTCTCAGATCAACATGAAAAAATGATACGGTAAGAAAGAAGTTGTTGCAATTACTGTAGCAGCAAGTATGTTATGGCTTGTTGGGATATCCATAAAGAGAGAATTATAATTGCAAGTTTGGAAGTGTTGTTGATAATGTTGCTACAAATGAAAGGAAGCAACAAAAAGATGGAATGTTGATTATAATACTGATAAGAGGATTGTGAGATTCTACTGTCATCATCTAATCAGGTAGCATCAAACTTGTTTAATGGTAGCTATGTAGGTAATTATTTCTCTTTTGAGATTATGTTGCATAATTGGCAAAAGGAAATTCAGGTAAGAATTTCCCCATATTGATTTTTTATAATACACAACATGGTATTGTTTAAGTGCATTAACATGAATAAGTTACCGCTAGGTGTGGTAAAGGCTAGAGGCCTGTAATAGTTATCAAAGATTCTTAGCTTTTGAATGCACACACTGACATAGTAGCATATTATGTTAATTTGGTTATGGGGTAATAACCAAAGAAATAGAAGATAAGAACTTGCTATAGGAATGATGCCAGGAAATCTAGTCATGTATGAGACCAGAACATGGTTTTCTATGGCAAGGTATGGATATAGAAATGTTATGTACCACACAAATACCCAATGACATTCCTACCTTTAAGTAAAACTTGGAATGCAACCTTTTTTCTAACACTAATGCACACCACATAATTATATTCTTGGTGTAGTGTTCGGTTCGAAAAGGAAGGCATCCAAATAATCGAGAAGACAATAGGATGTGTGTGGAGAATGTGTCAAGACATTGGCCAGATTTCCAATTTATGGATGGTGAGATACATGACTTAGATAAGGATCATTCTAAAAATCAATGCAAAGGTGCATTGGATAAATAGGCCTTGATATTTGCACTCATGCCTAGTAAGTGGTGGAGTTGCACTCATACATGATAGAATTATATACTTAAATGCATTTCCTAAATGCGTTTTGTGAGTGCATGCATATATATTATTGCATGGAAATAATTATACTAAGGGCTGAAGTGTTGCTAATTCATGGAATTGAGAACATTTCAAGAGTTGTTAGACATTGCAACAAGAAAGTTGCAAGTCAAGTAGTCACCTGAACATTGACTATAGGAAAGTTTTTGTTCATAAAAAGAAGTAACGAATTCACTGATATTAATGAGGAACAAGTGTATGCATAGAATGATAATTCATTTTATCCAATAAATTGTTTGTACTTGTGATTGAATTGTTAGTTATGGACAATTATCAGAACACTTCATAAGGTCTTTGTACATATTGCAATGAGAGTATGATGTATAGGAAATAATGATAATTTGTTATGAATGAAAGATAGAAGCATTGGAAGAAAAATGGTATTCAACATGGTGCTTGCTGAAAGCCATAAGGAAGACTACATCCTATTATTGCAACAAAAATGAAAAAAAAAAATTATGAATTTTTTTTTTCATATTTTGGGGAAAGTGGAATTCCTTATGAAATTAATTTGATTTCTAAATGAATTTTTTTATGTTCTCTCATGATAACTACTTGTGTGTGATGCAGATGAGATAATAATGATAAAAGTTGGAATGTTGGGAAAGAACAACTACTGTTGAGGACACTAAAGCCCTATAATTGTAGAACCTTGGTGGGGTTCTGGTAATGAGTTAGCGATCTCCTTGTCTGTGAAATCCTTGGCAATATTGATCGTTGAAGGACTATCTACAAATTTAAGATGACCCAAAATCCAAACCTTTTACCACAACTACCTTACTAATTTTTGTAAATATCCTCTGGATTTCAGGGTCTGAAACGTTACAAAAAAGTTTTTATAGCGAAAATTTCGCAATGACTCAGTTCAGGATGATTCCAGAACCCTATCTTGTATAGGTTGTATCACCGAAAGTATAAGGCCTCAGGAGCTGAATTTTTAACCCAACGTACCTTGATCCGTCTACTAAATATCCTCCAAGTCCTTCCTTTTGAAATGTTGTAGAAAAAATGTTATAGAAAAAATTCCAAGGTGTCTTAGATGTAGCAGCGAAACCCTGAGACCTTGAGCTCTAATACCATATGTTAAGAAACAAATATAAATATAGCATAGAAAATCCTCAGAAGAATTACTCAATGCCTTGAAAAAGAGATAATTTTAGATAATAAGACTCTTCGAGGGGGCACCCTCCTTTTACCCCACTTAAGTGTTCAAGTACAAGATGATTCAAAATGAAAATGTCTCCTTGTTATATATAGGATACTAGGAGGTATAATTAAAACTAATGGCCTAAATCCGACATAAATAAAATAACATTACTAATATAATATGCCCCAATTAAGGGGTAATGAGCCAATATTAGGGCTTAACACTAAGGACATTGAACTGGGGAAGGAACAACGGTTGAATTTTCCCAATCCATGGAGAGAAGGTAACTAGCCTTAGTCGATCTAGCATCAAGTAGTGATGGGTTAAGGAAGGGGATGGCAAGACGGTTTTTGTTTCTTTTAAAATAAAAGAAAACTAGGTGCAATTCAATTCATGATTACTAATACTACAACTACAAGGTAGGGCAGCTATGCATTGATCATCATTCACAAACTTTATGCAAAGGAGAAGAACTCAGTTATGCCAATCTAATCTAAAGGAAATGCAATTTCACTAAAGACCGTGTCCGATGAGGAATGTCATTAGATGGAAGAATTCCATTTGAAGGAGTTACGCAATTAAAATCAGATATAAACTAACAGTTATGACAATACCTCTATAGAGTACAAACATAAATTTTTAACAAAATTCACAACTGAATAAAATTACCATAACCGACAAATGGACTTGATGGTGTTCTTCGACTGTTGGAGATCCTCCATGCTCTCACTTCCTAATCGCTGAGTCCTCACTGGAACCTCCTAGACAATTCTAGGGGTACTCTTATTCCCCCTTAGTTGCATGATCCACAAAGGGGCCACACACACAAAACAGAGAAAAGCTAGCTCCTAGCTCGCCTCGCAAGGTTGAGCTACCACTCTCTAATCGAGTTGGGCATCCCAACTCCCACAAGGAAAATCAATCAAGAAAAATATCGAAAAATGTAACCTTACGCCTACCAGCTGTAGTCCATTCTCCTCCTCTGTCATTTCTCTTATAGAGTTTTCTTAGTGACCTGTTTCCAAAACTACACCAATTTCTTTTTATTAAATTTATTATTAGGAATATTCTCCCCCGTACACTTGGCACCTGATCCCTTAGTTTCACTAAAAAAATAATTATTTAATTAATTTAATTTTCCTATTTCCCTCACCCACCTAAAAACGTTCCTAAAAACACCCCTCGATCTCCCTTTATTCCCTTACATTCCTTTTAATGACTGACACCTTTCTTAAATCATAGTTGAGTTCAAATTTAGAAAGTTCTATAGACTACATGCCCTACTATGTTCCACATTCCTTTTGTATTAAAGTTTCCCTTTTTTAGTCTAAGTTCAATTGACAGGTTTTGTACTTAGTGAACCATTAATCTTTTAAATAATTTAAATCCTTTAAAAAAAATTCTTTTTAGTTTAATTTTCACCCCAAAATTCTTCATCCCTCCCTTTATTACTTGCTTAATCAATTTTTTAGTTTTCAAGACCTATTTAGACCTAGGCTTTAAATCCTTTAGACTCGGCAGGAATTGTTTTTAAGGGAAAATTTATAATTATTAATCTTTAATCATGCAATCATTCATTTTAAGGATGGCCAAGTCGTAAAGAGACATATTGTTTTTAGGTACTAGGTACACTAACTCACCATTGTCAAAATTGTGACATGCCCTTGAAGACGCACTATGTGCTCCAAGGGTGCCACTTTCCTGTAGTCATTTTCCATTTACGCAACGCACCCTTCTAGACACACTACATGCTCCAAGGGTGCCACTCGCCTTTTGACTGATTTTGGTATACATCAATCCCCTGGAGTCAATACTCCGTTAGGTGACCTTGTGGGAAACTAAGGGCCTCTAAGGAATAAGTACCATGCCTTATGGCATGCCCCTTAGAATCATCGTGAGCGACTATCACAGTCTTCCCTCACGACATTGTGGATCTCTCGAACCAGATAATCATTAACCTATAGTTCGATCCACAACAAGAATGCTAGTAGGCTGTGGCAGGCCTACTGCCACACCTCTCCCTCAATATATGTAGTTGTCGTGCGTGACCCATTTACTCCAAATGTGAGTCTGATTAGCAAGTTATTGTCAACCTGCATTCATCAACGAAATATGTCAGTGATCCAAAATCAACATCATAATTTACCAGTCATATGTCACATATGCAATAACAAAAACACTCAAACCAGAAACAATCCACTCCATGACTCGATATGGAGTCCAAGGATGCCCATCGATGTCATCAACATCCTCAATAAGTTCAGATTCCTACACACTGAAGAGAAACCAGTGAATATCACCTGTCGATGCAAATATAATCAAATAACATATCATCATATCCACAACATCATCATAATCCATAAGCGAAATAGTCAATCATATAGGGAACTAGATCACTCGCATGCACGTGTCCTCAAGAATAAGTACAATCAAGTGTGCACAAGAGAAGGATGTTACGTACACCCCCTCCTATTTTAAACTTCATCGCAAAGTTTCATAGTACACAAGTGTAATAATAAAGTATCTGACAATATATAAGGGTCTAGCCATAAAAAAAAATAGAAATTTCAAATGCATATCATAAGCGTCCTCCTAGGTAGATGAGTGTGGACTATAATTGTCCTATTGGATCTTGACCTGATCGACATTTTGACGCCATAGCTGTCGAATGAAATGATACAGAAGTAGATTGCCTCTGTCGTGAGTAAACCCTCACCCAACATCCATAAAGAACTCATTCAATCTCATATGTAGGATCAATGACCTAAAGTCACACACATAATACAAGATAAACATCACGCAATGCCTCAAAGAATGAGTGATGCAGGTGCGCCACCCACGGGCACGTCCGCTCATAGGATCTTCTTCTTCTCAGCCCGAAGAACTCCAAGGTTCTTCTATTTCCCTATCGGGGAATCTGCTCCCACAGTTCTCTCGTGCGATCCCCCTTCCTTCCTTGATTTATCGGGGAATCGGAACTCATGAATTCGCAAGTTCAAAGGTTGAACACTGGGTTCTTGTATCCCCAAGATCTGATGGTCAGTCAACTCGTTGCCTTTTCCACGAGGGATTTCACTACTCATGACCTCACAGATTGAACTGTCAAACTTTCACCCTGCTATTCCGTGAATCCCTGAGATGCGAGAAATCAACGGAATGTTGACTCCTATCTCCAGGAAACGCATCTCCACCCGTTGGCCACGTGGTCCCACCTTACGCTCTGCCATGCGACCACACGATCCTCGTAACTCGGCACTTCGCAACTCGCGAATCCTAACACCAATATTTCGAGACTTCTCGCGGCGAGATCCCGATGACTTTGTGCCACCTGTATTCCACTCACCGGTCTCGTTATGGCCCACACTGTCCTCCAGCTATCGGGATATCTCTTCTCGCAATCTCACGATCCCCGTGGCCAAATTCTCGGGCCTTTTCTCGCGACACTCCGATACACGATCCCATGTGTGGATCCAACAGTCTTCCCATGATCCAGATCCAACGGTTATTACCTTCTCGCTTCTCACGTCCTCATGACTTTGAATACCCAATACTTGGGCTCTCACCCTGCAAACTCCCGAGTTCACGTGATCTCTCAATCTCCTCCACCTGTCTTCCTCAGATGGACGACTCCTAGCCTCTCGCCACTTTGTTGCTTCGTGACCTTGCATCCAAGTATTTGGTGTTAAAAGTCGTGAGACGGGAGGTCACGAAGCAGTGAAGTGGTGAGAAGTTGTGAGCCGTCCATATGAAGAGGATAGGTGTCAGAGTTCGTGATATCTCTCGATCTCTCACACCTGTCCTCTTCAAATGGACGTCTCACAACTTCTCACCACTTCACTGCTTCGTGACCTCCCGTCTCACGACTTTTAACACCAAATACTTGGGCGTTCACCCTGCGAACTCCCGAGTTCGCGAGATCTCTCGATCTCTGACACCTATCCTCTTCATATGGACGGCTCACAGCCTCTCACCACTTCACTACTTCGTGAATTAGAGCACCCAACACTTGGGCTCTCAACCTGCGAACTCCCGAGTTCATGAGATCTCTCAATCTCTGCCACCTGTCCTTCTCATATGGACGGCTCACAGCCTTCTCACCAATTCGCTACTCATGAAACTGAAGGGCTTCCCTTACTATCCTCCAACATTCGAGTCTACGAGATGAGAGAGTCTCCTTACACACGTCCTCCACAACGAACGACTCTGATCTTGTAGGGATATCACATCTCGTGATATCCCTGTTCTTGTTGCACAACTTTTGGGGCTTCAACTCGTGAGTCCTCGATACATGATACCATGTGTAGATCCGATGGCTCCTGTGACTCGGAATCGACGGCTCTACCCCTCCTGAGCTTCCAACCCTTCAGACCTTCTCATCGTAACCTCCTTGCACCTCTGCAAGATCTAACAATCCTCGGAACTTCACGAAATCTCCTCAGAGGATTTCAACCGTCCGTTCCTCCTTGTATAATCCACGAAATGAAAAAGAGTGTCTCTCCATGAGATTCCTTCGCCTTTTCACCCACCTGTGACGTTCCTTGCAACTTCAAGTCGCACTTATCTACACTGATCTTCAGCGACTCAGAGGCCTACCCTTCCTGAGATTTACTAGATTACTTCAACCTCAATGAGGTTCTTTGCACACACTCCTTGCGGCAAACCTGCAAACACTTCAACTGTTCGAGCTTCCTTTGACTCTGCGTATACCTGTAGTAGCAGTCCTCCAAAGCTTCTGCTCAGTTTCACGACTGAGACTCTCCTTAGCCTATGCAATCCTTGCATGGCTTTAGCAACCCACTTTCACTTCTGAGTGCTTTGAGAACAAGAGTTTACTCTCCGAGCCTTCTGTCAACGCACTCCTTGCGGACGACTTCAACTACACTCCTTGCAAGAATCCTCGCTCAAAAGAGAAACAATTGTAACTCACCTCACTTCCTCTCATATTTCAATCTCGATACATGAAATCATACACACAGCATGATAACAAATGCATAATAGGAAGTAATCCTCATAAGTAGAGCATTCAACACACATACACAAAGAATAACACAACAGCCATGAATCTGAATCAACTCCTTCTATTAATTCAATATCTGTACATGGGTGTTTTCTACAACTCTGTGCTATTCTCCTATGCTCTAGATTCTTCTTTTTCCTGTTAATGTTACAATGATACAAATGAGGGTGTCTATATCCGTTTTCCCTCTTGCGCTCTAGAACTGTCTAATCTAGGAATTCAATTCTATCTACCTGCAACTACTACTATAAATGCCTCTGTCTATCTTAGACAAGAGCGTATGGCTTGAGGTATGATTACATTTTTACCAAGGCGCCAAGTTAAATGATCTCATTTATGTTTAGCGCATCAACTTCAAGGGAAAATTTAAAATTAAAAAACTTGCGCTGGACGTCTTCCAGCTGTCTTCTGCTTCCACATTGGTTTTTCTTGTCGTGAGGGATGCTCCTGCATCATACTCCCTCGCTTGAAAATTTGCATGGGCTCCTGTCCATGAGCTCCTGCACGGTATGTCCATGCTTCTGAATCTCTTCTTCAATCTGCCAGCTGGCATCTTCATCTGGATGTCCCTTCCACTTGACCAAATATTCAAAATATTCTTTCCTTCTGGTTTTCTTACCCACTCGTTTATTCAGTATTTGTTCCATCTGTGGTTTCTCTGCAACTGGCATCTGCTTCTGCCACTGAATCTCTGGTTGATCATCACTTTCTGCTCCTGCTTCATCAACTTTATATGGATATAAATCTGAAACATTAAATATTGGAGATATTCCGATCCCATCCGGTAACTCAATTTCATAAGGATTTTGTCCCATTTTCTTCAAGACCTTGCATGGCCCAATTTTATTCATCTTTAGATTGTTGTATGTTCCTCTCGGGAGCCTCTCCTTCCTCAAATGTGCTAGAACTAGATCACCAACTTCAAACTGAAGTTGTCTCTGATGCTGATCTTCTCTGCGTTTGTACTTCTGTCTTGACTTCAACAGTCGCTCCTTCACCTAGCCGTGAAGTTTCTTTATTGCTTCAATGAATTCTCCTGCACTAGCGTTGCTAGTATCAGTCTGCTCTGAATCCCTCAATTTAGAAACTCCTCTCGGCTGCATTCCATATACAATATGAAATGGACTTTTTCCTGTGCTCCTGTTCACTGAATCATTGTATGCGAACTCTACTTGCAGTAATATGCTATCCCAACTGCTATGGTGCTCTGTCACCAAACTCCTCAACAAGTCTCCCATACTTTTGTTGACCACTTCTGTTTGTCCATCCGTCTGAGGATGATAAGAAGAACTAAACATCAAGTTAGTTCCTAGCTTCTTCCACGAATTTCTCCAGAAATGCCCTATGAATTTTGTGTCCCTGTCTGAAGCTATGCTTTTCGGCAATCCATGAAGTCGAACAATTTCTTTGAAAAACAAATTTGCGATGTGAGTCACATCGCTGGTTTTCTGGCATGGAATGAAGAGTGCCATTTTATAAAACCTATCCACTACCAAAAAGATGGAATCAACACCTCTCTGTGTCCTCGGCAATCCCGATACAAAATCCATGCTAATTTCATCCCACGGATTCTCAGGTATGGGTAGTGGTTGATAAAAACCCGCATTCTGCTTCCTTCCTTTTGAATGCTGGCAAATCTTGCATCTGTCCACAAATTTCTTGACTTCTGACCGCATCCCTGGCCAAAAGTATGACTCGCTCAGCTTTTTAAATGTCTTATCATGGCCAAAATGTCCCACCAATCCTCCACTGTGCTTTTCCTTCAACAAGTTCTCCCTCATGGAGCAATTTGGAATACACAGTTGATTTCCTTTGAACAACAATCCGTCCTGGATCACGTACTCTATCCACTGACTTCTGTCTCTGAGAACTGGATTCTCAACTGCTTCATAAGCTTCCTTAAAGTCTGAATCATCTGCATACATGTCCTTAAGATCATCAAAGCCTAACGTTCGGACTTTGAATTCCTGCAATAGCAAACACTTCCTGCTCAAAGCATCAACAACTTTGTTAGTAGTACCAGAAATATGTTTTATCACAAAAGTGAAATTTTGCATGTATTCTACCCATTTAACATGCCTCTGATTCAACTTTTCCTGTTGAGTCACAAATTGTAATGCATGGTTATCACTATATAAAACAAATTCTTTTGGAATCAAATAGTGCCTCCATTTCTTCAATGCTTGTATGATGGCATAAAATTCTTTATCATACGTGGAGTACTTTTCTTTTGCCTCATTCAGCTTCTTGCTGAAATATGCAATTGGCCTGTCTTCCTGGCTCAAGACTGCTCCTATGGCAAACCCGCTTGCATCACATTTTACCTGAAATGTATTTTGAAAATCTGGCAACACCAGAATTGGTTGCTCTGTAATATTTCGTTTCAACAAATTGAAACTCTTCTCAGCCTCTTCCATCCAGTGAAAAGATTTATGTCTTTTCTTCACTGTGTCCATCATTGCTGCACTAATCCCACTGAAATTTCTAATGAATTTTCGGTAGAAACTAGCCAGTCCATGAAAACTCCTTACCTCAAATACGTTCCTCGGTGATGGCCAATTCTTGATTACCTCCACCTTATCTGGATCCATTCTCAACTCATTTGCTGAAATAACAAAACCCAAGTAAATGAGCTCTGTCTTCATGAATGAGGACTTCTTCATGTTTATCAGCAACTTCTCTTGCTGTAATCTCTTCATCACAATATCTAAATGCTTTAGATGTTCAGCCTTCATCTTGCTGAAAATCAATATGTCATCCAGATACACGATGAAAAATTTCCCGATGAACTCCTTCAGGACTTCATTCATCAATCGCATAAAGGTACTCGGTGCATTCGTCAAACCAAACGGCATGACAAGCCATTCATACAAACCTTCGTTTGTCTTGAATGTTGCTTTCCACTAGTCACCTCTCATACGAATCCGATGATATCCACTCTTCAAATCTATGTTTGAAAAAAAATTTGCCCCACTTAAGCAATCCATCAGATCATCCATCCTCGGCAATGGGAATCTATACCTGATAGTTATCTTATTAATGGATCTTGAATCAGTGCACATCTTCTAGCCTCCATATTTCTTCGGACTGAGTACTGTTGGAATAGCACACGGACTCAAGCTTTCTCTGACCAATCTCTTGTCCAACAACTCCTGGACCTGCTTATTGACCTCCTCATTCTCCTGTGGTGTCAATCTGTATGCGGCTTTGTTTGGTAAACTAGCTTCTGGTATGAGATTAATATGGTGACTCACGCTCCTCATTGGTGGCAATGAACGAGGTAATTCGTCCACTACAATATCGGTGAACTCTTCCAGCAGTTCCTAAAATTCTCCTGGCAAATCGTCCACTCTTGTGCTAGTCAGAACAATTCTCGGTTTTCTAACCACAAAGAATTGTGGATCCTCCTTCTTCTTAACTTATGTAAGAAGTTCCTTCCCACTCATGAGAAGTACTGTGTTGTTTGCTTTCAGCTTCACCTCTTTATCTTCAATTGGACACAACATATGAGTCCTCCCATTCTTCTTCAGGGTATATGTGTTCATCCTCCCATCATGAATTACATTTCTATCATATTTCCATGGTCTACCCAACAATAAATGACAAACATCCATAGGAATAACATCACATAAAATTTTATCATTATATCCTCCTATCTTAATGTCAACTAAGCATTGTTTAGTGACATTTACCTGATGTCCCTTCTGTAGCCATGAAACCTTGTATGGACTTGGATGATCAGTTGTCTCCAGCTCTAGTTTTTCTACCATCTCGGTTGAAACGAGATTATCGATGCTTCCACTATCCACGATGACCTTGCATGCCCAACCCTTGGTCTTGCAAGAAGTCCTAAAAAGACTGTTCCTCTGCGTTGAATTCTCCATCTCTTTTTCTGGCGTCAAAAGGAATTTCCGCATTACCAGCGATCTTCTGCCTTCAATGTACTCTGCCTCAACATCTCGCCTCTGTGCCTCAGCGATGTGAGTCTCTCCAGCTTCTCTCTTTTTCTCTGGACACTCGAATGACTTGTGCCCATTTTTTTCACATGTGAAGCATGTGATTACTCCACCTCTTCCTCTTCCTCTACCTATGGTACGAGGAAACCTATTATTATCAGCGTATCCTCCTCTCTGCTCAGTATGTTGTTCTCTTTGCTCAGCATATCGCCCTTGCTGCGAACTTCCACCTCTCTCTTTCTGAGTCTGAGGTTTCTTCCAGTCATCCTTGGGCTTCTGGTATTTATCTTGGGCAACCGATTTGCCTTTGGGCTGACTTCTGCCTCGACTCCTCTAACTTTGTTTATGGATCAGCTTCTCTTCAGATTTCAGAGCCAATTGGTAAGCATCCTCCACCATTCAGATGGTTGCCATATTTATTTCATCCCAAATTTCATACCTCAGGCCATTCATATACCTGGACACCTTTTCGTCATTTCTTTCACGATGACCTGCTCTGATATTCAACCTATAAAATTCCTCGGTATACTCTTTCACTGTCATCAGCTTCTGTCTCAGGTTCTGCATCCTCCTGAACAGAGAAATTTGATAGTCCCTGGGAATGAATTTTGCCTTCATCTTTGCAATCATCCTGTCCCAGCTCTTAATCTTCTGCTTGCCTTGGCAACACCTGTCAGTGTGTAGTTCATCCCACCACAAGGTTGCATGTCCTGTTAATCTCGTGATGGCATGTATGACCTTCTTATCATCTTTGATATCTTCATAATCGAAGTAAGTGTCTAGAGCTCTAATCCAATCTAGAAGCTCTTCTACATCCAGATTCCCTTCATAAGCTGGAATGTCCATCTTTGTTTTCAAACTCATTCAGGTGATAGCCTTAATTAATCGCTCACTGGCTGCATCTTCCACTGGGGTTTCTTCTTCTTCATGTCCAACATCATCCTCATTTTCGGAATCACTCATATCTCCTACATCAGCATTGTGCCTTTGTCTTATCTCCATGTCCTCCATTCTGGCACGAAGATTTCACATTCCTCTCTCCACATCTGGATTCTGTACTTTCCTATCTCTTTCTCTGGATGTTTCTCTTTCTCTGGACAATTCCCTTTCCCCCTTTGGATCGAGTGATTGTCTACCTCTTCTCCTTGGCAGCATGGTGAATTTCTTCTTTCTCTGCTACAGAAAGAAAAGAAGCTTTTCTAAGCTCTGATACCACTTGACGCAGGCGTGCCACCCACGGAAATGTCCGCTCACAAGATCCTCTTCTTCTCGGCCCGAAGAACTCCAAGGTTCTTCTATTTCTCTATCGGGGAATCTGCTCCCACAGTTCTCTTGCACGATCCCCCTTCCTTCCTTGATTTATCAGGGAATCGGAACTCGTGACTTCGCGAGTTCAAAGTTTGAACACTGGGTTCTCAGATCCCCGAGATCCGATGGTCAGTCAACTCGCTGCCTTTTCCCCGAGGGATTTCACTACTCGCGACCTCACAAATTGAACTATCGAATTTTCACCCTCCTATTTCGTGAATCCCCGAGATGCGAGAATTCAACGGAATGTTGACTCCAATCTCCAGGCAATGTGTGTCCACCCGTCGATCATGCGGTCCCACCTTACACTCTACCATGCGACCACACAATCCTCATCACTCGGCACTTCGCGACTCACGAATCCTAACGCCAATATTTCGGGACTTCTTGCGGCGAGATCCCGATGACTTTGTGCCACCTGTATTCCAATCACCAGTCTCGTTATGGCCCACACTGTCCTCTAGCTGTCGGGATATCGCTTCTCGCAATATCGCGATCCCCATGGAAAAATTCTCGGGCCTTTTCTCGCGAGGCTCTGATACACAATCCCATGTGTGGATCCAACAGTCTTCGCGTGATCCGAATCCAACGGTTATTACCTTCTCTCTTCTCGCGTCCTCGTGACTTTGAATACCCAATAATTGGGCTCTCACCCTGCGAACTCCTGAGTTCGTGAGATCTCTTGATCTCCTCCACCTGTCCTCCTCAGATGGACGACTCCTAACCTCTCGCCACTTTTCTGCTTCGTGACCTCGCGTCTCGTGACTTTTAACGCCAAACACTTGGGTGTTCACCATGTGAACTCCTGAGTTCGCAAGATCTCTCGATATCTGACACCTGTCCTCTTCAAATGGACGGCTCACAGCTTCTCGCCACTTCGCTTCTTCGTGACCTCGCGTCTCGTGACTTTTAACACCAAATACTTGGGCGTTCACCCTGCAAACTCCCAAGTTCGCTAGATCTCTCGATCTTTGACACCTATCCTCTTCATATGGACGGCTCACAGCCTCTCGTCACTTCGCCGCTTCGTGACTTAGAGCACCCAACACTTGGGCTCTCAACCTACGAACTCTCGAGTTTGTGAGATCTATCGATCTCTGCCACCTGTCCTTCTCAGATGGACGGCTCACAGCCTTCTTGCCACTTCGCTACTCACGAAACTGAAGGGCTTCCCTTACTATCCTCCAACGTCCGAGTCTATGAGTCAACGAACGGCTCTGATCTTGTAGGGATATCGCATCTCGCGATATTGCTGTTCTTGTTGCACAACTTTTGGGGCTTCAACTCGTGAGTCCCCGATACACGATACCACGTGTAGATCCGACGGCTCCTATGACTCGGAATCGACGGCTCTGCCCCTCCTGAACTTCGAACCCTTCGGACCTTCTCGCCGTAACCTCCTTGCACCTCTACAAGATCTAACGATCCTCGAAACTTTGCGAAATATCCTCAGAGGATTTCGACCATCCGTTCCTCCTTGTATAATCCACGAAATGAAAAAGAGTGTGTCTCCACGAGATTCCTTCGCCTTTTCACCCACCTGCAACGTTCCTTGCAACTTCAAGTCGCACTTATCTACGCTGATATTCAGTGACTCAGAGGCCTACCATTCCTGAGCTTTACTAGATTACTGCAACCTCAACGAGGTTCTTTGCACGCCCTCCTTGCGGCAAACATGCAAACACTTCAACTATTCAAGCTTCCTTTGACTCTGCGTATACCCATAGCAACAGTCCTCCAAAGCTTCTGCTCAGTTTCACGACTGAGACTCTCCTTAGCCTGCGCACTCCTTGCACAGCTTTAGCAACCCACTTTCACTTCTGAGTGCTTTGAGAACAAGAGTTTACTCTTTGAGCCTTCTGTCAATGCACTCCTTGCGGACGACTTCAACTGCACTCCTTGCAGGAATCCTCGCTCAAAAGAGAAAAAATTGTAACTCACCTCACTTCCTCTCAAATTTCAATCTCGATACATGAAATCATACACACAGCATGATAACAAATGCATAACAGGAAGTAATCCTCATAAGTAGAGCATTCAACACACATACACAAAGAATAACACAACAACCATGAATCTGAATCAACTTCTTCTATTAATTCAAGATCTGTACATGGGTGTTTTCTACAACTCTGTGTTATTCTCCTATGCTCTAGATTCTTCTTTTTCCTGTTAATGTTACAATGATACAAATGAGGTTGTCTATATCCATTTTCCCTCCTGTGCTCTAGAACTGTCTAATCTAGGAATTCAATTCTATCTACCTGCAACTACTATTATAAATGGCTCTGTCTATCTCAGACGAGAGCGTATGGCTCGAGGTTTGATTACATTTTTACCAAGGTGCCAAGTTAAATGATCTCATTTATGTTTAGCACATCAAGTTCAAGGGAAAATTTAAAATTCAAAAACTTGCGCTAGACGTCTTCCAGCTGTCTTCTACTTCCACATTGGTTTTGCTTGTCGTGAGGGATTCTCCTGCATCAATGAGGCACGACTAGTTGTTAGGCCCTTCATAATTATGTTCAACGTGATGCGCATCGACAAACCATTATGTTGATCGTGCACTTCTTCCATCCCCTTTCATATTGTTTTTAATTGTTCTTTCAATTCTTGGATCGCTTATGGTCCTACTAGGACCCCATCCTCGAGTCTATCCCAACTCAAATTCATCTGACATGGTCGCCCATCAAGAAAATCAAATGGAACCATCTTAATGGTGATTTAATGGTTGTTGTTGCATGCAAACTTGGCCAGCGACCAAAACTATTCCCAGTGTTTCTGTTGATCCAACACACACATACACAACACAACCTTCCCAAATTGGTTTGTTCCTTTGGTCAGCCTGTCTATCTTAGGGACATGATCTACTAAATTTCAGTGGTGTTCCCAAGGCCTCTTGGGAAACTCATCCAAAATCATCTTGCAACATCGAATCCCCTATTCGATATGATTCCTTTGATACGTCTAGAAATCTCAAAAACTTCTTGATATAAAATATAGCTATACCTGGCACCTGGTGTGTCACACACCTAGGGCCAAAATGTGAACTCTTCATCAGAGTGTCAACTATCACGGCAATAGGGTCGTGCCTCCTTGTTGTTAGTGGAAATTAAACAGTGAAGTCCATTGAAATGACCTCCCACGTCAATTCTGGAATAGCATGTGGCCTTGGAAATCCTATTGGATGTCTATGTTCAGCCTTCACCTGTCGAGATTCTACACATATCGCCACGCAGTTGACGATGTCTGCCTTTATTCCTTCTGGAAGAATAAGGGATTAAGGTCGATCCTCATCTTCATGAATCCTAGATGATCCATGTACACTTCTCTATGAGGTTCGAATAACATCAAAACTTCTCAATTCTCCATTGCATTCTAAGTAAATCCAGTTATTATATCTCGAAGATCTGTCGTTGTCCACAGTATCTCCCTAAAATTTTGTACCAACATGGCATCTTTCCCGAAAATTCCTTGCCCTCTTTATACCAGTCAATGTCACGCTATAGGTAGAATCTATTCTCATAGATTTGTTTGAAGTGGTATCACTGAAAATATGTGTGGTCTCTGACTCAATGCATCTTCCAGTCTGTTCATTATTCATTTTAAGTAGGAAATTTCAAAAATTGTAATCGATAAGTAGTTCTGACCAACTCCCTTGCTGCGCGTTCAAGTTATTTTGCGTAAAAAGGTATTGTAAACCATAGTGGTCCGTTTTTTGTTTGAATTCTCGTCCAATCAGGTAGTGTCTCCAAACTCTCAGGGAATACATGAAGGCTAACAACTTTAAATCACGTTTTGTCTAGTTTTCTTCAGGCTTCCTTAACTTCCTCGAGATGTAAGTGATCACACGACCGTCTTTCCTCATGAATCCTCTAATCCTTCCTTGGGTGCGTCAGTGCATACCAAGAATCCCTTGTCCACGGAAGTCACCCTTAGTATCGACACTATCGTCAACAACTCATCGAGCCTTTGAATGCATCTGCGCATTTCTTGGTCCATACAAACTTATTGTTTTCTTCGGCAATTTCACAATCGGATTTGTTATCTTCGAGAAACCCTTTAAGAACCATAGATAATATCTCGCTAAACCCATGAAGCTACGCACATTTGGAACATTCTTCAGTACATTCTATTCCATAATATCCTCGACCCTTGTTGGATCCACATTGATACCTTAGCCAGAGATGACATACCCTAAATAAAAGAGCATTTCGACAGTTTCCCAAAATAATTTGTTCTCTCGTAGGCACTGTAGTACCAGGTGAAATAGTTCATCATGGTCTTCCTTGTCGGATATTATATCCAACCTCGTCAATGAGTACTTGAACAACTTGTCCAAGTGTTCGCGGAACACCGCATTCATCTAGCTCATGAATACCCCTGGGGAATTTGTTAGTCAATGGTAACTCATAGTGTCCTAGCCTCATCTTAAATGAGGTCTTAGGAATGTCTTCCTCCTTGATCCATAACTGCTGATACCCCGATCTTAAGTTGATATTTGAAAAAATTACTGCACCCTTAATATGATCAAAAGATCATCTATCCTAGGAAACATATACTGGTTCTTGCTCGTTTCCTTGTTCAATTGACGGTTGTCAAGGAAAAGTCTCCACGTCCCATCCTTCTTCTGTATGAAAATAATAGGCGAACCCCATGGTGACACACTTGGACATATATGTCCTAGGTCCAACAACTGTTCAGTTTCATTTTCAACTACGGTCATTGAGGGGTCGACATATGATAAGGTTTTATTTATATTGGTTCGGTTCTAGGTTTTGGGTCAAAGGTAAATTCCATCTTGACTTCGGCGAAAAACACGGTAACTCTTCTGAGAACACGTCCAAAAAATCTTGTACTACTGGAAGATCGTCTAATCCTTCCACCAAGACTTTGTTGTTCAACACTAGGAGTGCATAAGCTTGCATCTCTTGCGCATAATCCTCCATAGTTGTAGGGAAGGGATGAATCTCAGTGATACTCCCAGTTTTATCCCTTAAATCATTCTTCTCCTTCCCTCATCGGTGATTCAACTCAACCGCTTCGCCTCACTATTTGAACACTGAATCATGCGATTCCAACCAATTCATTGTTGGTTATGGAGCCTAATTATCTTCCTAATTCAGAGGTATTTTACTTTCAGCTGTGTTTATACCCCATGAAGTATTTACACCCCAGAAGTATGTACACTATTCCATGCGGGGGAGTGCAGAGAGGGGGTACCCCCTCTATGGGGTCCGAGGGTTCAGGGGCGAAGCCCTGGAGGAAAAATTGCCTTGTAAATGTATATTGTAATTTCATTGTAAATCGAGACCATTCATTATAAGGTCACAGATCTAATGGTAGAGATTATGTTAGGGTTTTTTTCCCTAGAAGGAAACCCTCTTTTATGAGGAAAATGTATTGTGGTTATGGTTGATGGCGAATATTTTATTATGAGATAGGAGACTGTGAGAGAAATAAGGGGAAGTTACAACGAGTTTGTTGTAGGTTGTATCCCTTCATATGTTGGATAATAATAAAGGAAGGACCTGGAAATTTCTTTGGTGGACATAGCCCACACTCGGTGAACCACATAAATCTATGTCTCTATTTTATTGTGTATCTTCTATTTTTTGTTTCTACATTTGTTTTATTTTATTTCTCCACGGTCCTATTTTTCTAACAACTGGTATCAAAGAGAAAGGTAGCTCGCAGGAAAAGACGGTTCCTGGTTCGAGTGGGAGCAATGTCGGAAGATGGAAATTTCAGGGTTGAGAAATTTAACAACCAAAACTACCAGTTATGGAAGATGCAGATGGAAGACTATCTATATCAGAAGGATCTATTCCTACCATTGGGTGGAATAGCAAAGAAGTCGGTGGCTACGAAGGACGAAGAATGGGATATTCTAGATAGGAAGGCTCTAGGAACGATACTCTTGAGCCTGACAACATTTGTGGCTTTCAATATTTCGAAAGAAAAGACAACGAAGGGTTTGATGGACGCATTGGCCAAATTGTATGGAAAACCCTCGATGTCCAATAGGGTATTTCTAATGAAGAGATTATTTAATATAAATATGTCGAAAGGTGGATCTGTTGCAGATCATTTAAATGATTTTAATACGGTTACTAATCAACTAAGTTCTATAAAAGTGGACTTTGATGATGAGGTAAGGGCTCTTCTAATCTTGTGCTCATTTCTAGAAAGATGGAACGACTTGGTCATGGTTGTAAGTAACTCTGTATCTGGTTCAAATACTTTAAAATTTGATGATATTGTTGGTGTTATCCTTAGTGAGGAAATGTGACGGAAAAGCACAGGTGAGACATCAGGAAATGCGTTGAGCATGGAGAATAGAGGAAGACAAAAGGATAGAGAAAGGGGTTTTGGGAACCGTGGGAATTATAGGAAGGGTAGATTCAAATCCAGACTTGGAAAGATAGAGTGCTATAATTGTGGGAAGTAAGGACATCCGAAGAAAGACTACATAGCTCCAAAGAAACAAAGAGATTGCCAGTAGGAGAGAAATTAGGAAGCAAATGCAACAGGTGATGTGTTACAAGATTCTTTTATTCTTCCTGTAGATAATATTTATGAGTCTTGGGTAGTCTATTCAAGGGCTTCATTTCATTCCACACCCCATAGGAAACATTTTCTAGATTATTTTCAAGGTGATTTTGGACAGGTTCATTTGGGTGATGATGCACCATGCAAAATTGTTGGAATGGGAAAGGTAAAAGTAAAGAAACGCAATGGAAACCAATGGTTGTTGAAAGAGGTAAGACATGTTCCAGATTTAAGGAAAAATCTAATTTCAACATGGAAGTTCGAAAGTGAAGGTTGTATATCCATATTTACAGCTAAGACGTGGAAGTTCATCAAAGGATCATTGGTGATAGCGAAAGGAGAGAAGGTAGGTACATTGTATTTATGTACTGGTAATACTGACTCTTCTATCTCTTTAGCTTCTACAAGAGTGGATACAACATTGTGGCATCATAGGCTTGTACACATGAGTGAGAAGGGGATGTAGATACTTCACAAAAGAAATGTGTTGCCAGATCTTAAACAAATTGATTTGGACTTCTGTGACCATTGTGTTTATGGAAAACAAAAGAGAGTTAGATTTCTCAGAGTCGGAAAAGAAAAGAAGAGTGAAAGGTTAGAGCTTGTGCATATAGATGTATGGGGACCATATCAGGTATCATCTCTTGGTGGCTCTCATTATTATGTTACTTTTATTGATGATGCAACTAGAAAAACTTGGGTT
>JZKD02S2023750.1:71903-82406 GCA_000966675.3 Picea glauca | reverse complement strand
TGACTTCAATTAGAACTATTTTAAGTCTTATGGCAGTAGAAGATTTGCATCTTGAATAGTTATATGTAAAAACAACTTTTCTCCATGGGGATTTGGAGGAAGAGATTTATATGCAGTAGCCATAGGGGTATGAGGTCAAAGGGAAGGAGAATTTGGTATGAAGGTTGAAGAAGAGCTTATATGGCCTACAACAAGCTCCAAGGCAGTGGCATATGAACTTTGACAAGTTTGTTACAGAATAGGGTTATAGTATATGTCATTCTGATCACTGTGTTTATTTTAAAAAGCTAGAAAATGGAAGCTTTATTATCTTGCTATTGTATGTAGATGACATGCTCGATGCAGGGTCTAATATGAAGAATATAAATGTTCTCAAGAAGAAATTAGCCAATTCATTTGCGATGAAGGATTTCGGTGCTGCAAAGAAAATCCTTGGTATGAGAATAACAAGAGACATGAAAAATCGCAAACTGACATTGTCTCAGGGTGAGTACACATAGAAGGTGTTGGAGAGGTTTAGAATGAAGAATGCAAAACCAATTAGTACACCTTTGGCCAGCCATTTCAAATTAACTAAGGAAATGTGTACCAAGACACAGGAGGAGATAGAATACATGTTCAGGGTCCCATATTCATCAGCAGTTGGCAGCTTGATGTATGCAATGGTTTACACAAGACCAGATATTTCACATGCAGTGGGAGTTGTGAGAAGATATATGAACAATCCAGGTAAAGAACATTGAGAGGCAATAAAGTGGATTCTCAGATACTTGAGAGGTACTGCTAATCATGAATTATGTTTTGGAGGTTCAAAAACTGTTCTACAAGGATATGTTGATTCAGATATGGTAGGTGATATAGATAGCAGGAGGAGTACCATAGGGTATGTGTTTACTATAGTCGGAACAATAGTAAGTTGGATTTCAAAACTGCAAAAGGTTGTTGCACTTTCAACAATAGAGGCAGAGTATGTTGCTACTATAGAGTCTAGTAAAGAGATGATTTGGTTACAAAGGTTTATGGAGGAATTGGGAAAGAAGAAAGAGAATAGCAGGTTGTACTGTGATAGTGAGAGTGTCATTCATATTGCAAAGAAATCAACCTTCCATTCGAAGACTAATCATATACAGTTGAGGTACCACTTCATACAATCCACCTTGGAAGATGGACATTTGAAGTTGGAAAAGATACACACTAGCAAAAATAATGCAAACATGTTAACAAAGGGAGTAACTAGTGAGAAACTCAGTTCCTGCTTAGATTTAGTTGATCTTCAAGAATGAATATGAAGATGAGGAATTTTCCAGGTCCAAGAAGGTTCTGTGGAGCCTGATTATCTTCCTGATTTAGAGGTCTTTTACTTTCAGTAGTGTTTATACCCCATGAAGTATTTACACCCCAGAAGTATGTACACTCTTCCACGTGGGGGAGTGCAGAGGGGGGGTACCCCCTCTGCGGGGTTCCGGGGGGCTATCCCCCAGGTTGGGGGGTCTGGGGGAAAGCAGGCCCCCGGTGGGGGTTCGAGGGTGAAGGCCCTGAAGGAAAAATTGCCTTGTAAATGTATATTGTAATTTCATTGTAAATCTAGACCGTTCATTATAAGGTCGCAGATCTAATGACATAGATTATGTTAGGGTTTTTTTCCCTAGAAGGCAGCCCTCTTTTATGAGGGAAATGTATTGCGGCTATGATTGATGATGAATATTGTATTCTGAGATAGGAGACTATGAGAGAAAGAAGAGGAAGTTACAGTGAGTTTGTTGTAGGTTGTATCCCTTCATATGCTGGATAATAATAAAGGAAGGACCTGGCAATTTCTCTAGTGGATGTAGCCCACACTAGGTGAACCACGTAAATATGTGTCTCTATTGTATTGTGTATTTTTTGTGTTTTGTTTCTGCATTTGTTTTATTTTATTGCTGCATGGTCCTATTTTTCTAACATTCATACCTATCATGTCATCATAATATCTTAAGTTAGTGACACAGGTCGGACATTGTTACATTATTCCCCAGGTTGGAGTGATAGTTCACCCTTTCCTCCAACCATATGGTTGGCACTCAATGCTACTTCAATGAAACTAAAATCATATGGTATAATTCCCTCACCTAATCCCATCAACACAGTACTAGAATAAATCTGTATATAACACCGAGATCTAACAAATACTAAAATTTCGGTTGGTGATGGTACCATATGCCTCAAGCACAGTGCATTGGTGCTCAGCCTGTTGGTTATTCACTATGGTCATGAATTCCCATGGCCCTTTCCCATATTCACAATGGTTGTGTGTCCTATTGACTTGGTCGCTCTGGCCCTCTCAACTAGACTATTGTGTTGGTAAGGTGGCTCTCCACATGTCCAACATCTGGTCTTTGGTCTAGTACGCCAGGGCCCCATAGTAGTAGTTCCTGGCCCACTAGCCTGAAACCTCATTTTTGTTTCACTGAACAGGCCCAACCAGTGTTGTTGCTGAAGAGGTGGTCCCCTTTAGGGGGTTATCTACTGAGGAACCCGTCGTCGTGGTGTTGTAAACAAGGGTTCTAAAGATGTATCTTGATACCAAGATGTCTTTTCTGGTTGGCGTCTAATGCTACTGTGCACCAAAAGTTGTCAGTCCAGATGATCTTGCAAGAGTCATGCTCTCACTCCCGTCGTAAAGTCTTCTTCAGCCAAGAGGCCTACCGGACTGCATCATGCAACGTTCGAGGAATTTATATCCTCACCTTCGCACGAAAGATGGAGTTAAGACTGAACATGAACTTGATGACCTCTAACTTCTTTGTGTTCAGATGCGAGGCATACCGAAGTATCTCCATAAATCTAGTCTCAATCCGACACCACCCTGTCATAAGGTGTTGAACTCATCGAGTTGGTGCTCAATGAATTCCTCTGACAAATACTTCTCGCGGAATTGTTCCTCGAACCATTCCCAAAAACAGCTTCGACGACCATGTTTAGTTGAGGTAGGAGTGTCTTCCACTAGAGAAGAGTGCTTCCCTTTAGCTGAACACCTCCATGGAGACCTTCTTGTTGGAGGTCGTAAATGCAAAGCATGACACAAAACGCTTGTTCTCCAACCCTGTCGCGATGACTGAGCCATCTGTGGAACTCATGAATGCTGGAACCTAATATTCTAGAGTTCCCTGTGAATGTTACTAGTACTGGCTAGGGTGTGTTGTGGATCCTCAGGGGTACAAGGGCCCTGACATTATATCAGTACAGAAAGTTAGTCCAGGCATCTGTCATTTCCCTTGAAGCACCTTGTTAGACCAAATGCATCATGTGCGGTAATCTACTTAGGATCAAGACTTGTTCTTCTCTAGGGGTTTGGACCCCTCTATTGTAGGTGCTACTAGAGGTGTCACACCTCCTCCCCTGGCACCAGGTCATGAACCTTCACATCGTCCTCTAAGAATGAGTAACTTATGGACATGTTAAAGTTTTAAATAACACTAAGTTATTAATTCAAGTGTATAATTCAGTGGAAGGTGTGGCTATCCACATTCCCAAGGTTGAACCTGCCTTGATACCATATGTAACGACCCCTCCATTATGACAACAAGTGAAAACAACATGTATATATTTTTTTATTGTGTTAGGAAAAACACATCACCATTTAAAACAACATCGTTGACACACCATCCCAAGATCTTCAAGGCACCATAGCATTCTAATAATCAACATAAGTAACTTAAAATTCCAAGGCATAAGATAATTAAATCCTAAATCAAACATATAAGGTCACACTAGATGAAATAATGAATCAATTCTACTTTATTTCCATGTGTAAGGGAAACATCTCGTTTTCCCCATATGCGCACTTAAGCCAACCAAAAGTCAACAAATAAACTACAAATATTCCATGATGCATGTGGCATCCCATTGCCAGATAACATAATCAATTGTCAATCATCGTGCAAGAGTAAACCACCAAATAATTCATGGTGCAACAAGCTATCCACTCGACAATCTTGCATCAGTCTCACTTGCAAACTCATCAATCACCATGCAGTCTTGGACGCATGAAATCACATGCATTAATTTAATGGTGCAATCAATATTTACATACAAAAAGACCAACTGAAAAAATGCACATAAGGAATGAGAACCCAGAAGAGCAGAGCGCAGTGGTGAACTAACTACAAAGTCGATCAACAATAGGTTAAGGCGCAAGAACAAAAAAATTCTAAATCAAGCACACCTCCACATAGTTTAAGAGTCGCAAGTAAAACTACCTTATCATTCATCAAACAATAAATAATCGTTTGCACAAGGTTAAATAAGCTTGAATCAATCCAACATCAAAGATATTAGGGGCACACAAAAAACTAGTTATTAAACCCTTAACAAGGACAATTTAAAGGCATTAGAAAGAAGTTAAATAAACATAAGGGAAACCTTCATAACACAGGTGGTCTTATCACTAAACAACCACTCCCTACATCAAGTTTTCATTGTGTGAAAGGGGTTTAATAAATATTTACCTCACACATTCATTAAAGATTTGTGCACGCAAAGGTTCTAGTTAATTAAACTAGTCATTCAACGACGCTAAGGGCCAAAGCACAAGAGACGCTACACATTATGCCTTCCTACTAAATAATATAAACATCAACATACATAAAAGTCCAATTGCGCACAAGCCATGCTTCCAAAAAATCATACGATACCTTAAGGAGGCCTGCATAAATCTCGCCCTTAGATTGATGATGCAAGGAAAATTAACTACTCCAGTAGTCAACATCAAAATTTAATTAAGGAAAAAGAACGACCATAATGTAATTTCATAGAGCATGGAAAACAACTTGACAACTTACATCATCTTTGTTTAAAGTGCGTGACAAGTCAATCTACTACGAAGTTCGACTACTAAGCCTTCTGTTAACTTAGATTCAAGGGAGGAACTTAACTATCTACCCTCAATTATTTTTGCATGGAAATACTAAACTTAAAGAAGCAAGATTGTTCCACTGTCCAAATCAAACATGATATGGAAGTCTTATGAAGTCCCCTACCCAAAATGGGTTCAATGTACACACAATTATATACAAAAATAGTTTTATAAAACCATGATCCTTGATGTGGAGATCTAAAATCTTTTAATCCTAACTCCAATAAAAAAAAATAACTCCTTTGCATACAAAAAGAAATCGTCCCTTCAATACTTGTCTCCATTTTCCCCAGATTCACCATTTGAGGACACACTAAGGAGATGGTTCGACCACGTCCCACTCAAAAAGGTAACTAAAGTGTTCAAGTCCGAAAGACCCACTGAGAAAATATGGAAAGAAGGAGGGGAGGTCCAGATAACGCATAGACGATACACGAGAGAGAGCACAGTATCTAGGATAGCCAATGCAAAGCGATGCAAAACAAAATGAAATTAAAGGGGGTGGACCCACCCCCACACCCTACATTCACCCAATTTTTCCAAGGAACACTGTAAAGCACTGTCATAGCTGTCAGAGGCTCGCGGTATCTTGGCCAGGCAATAGGGGGATCGTTGAAGGATTAATTACCGAATCCCTTGGCAGAGGATCCTGAGACTGGTTTTTCTAAAAGGATCAAATGCACCAGGAAATGATTGCGGAGGGAACGTGCATTGCACCAATGAATGTTAGAGTTCAGTGCTGAAAGCTCAACTAGGAATGTGAGGGAACCTCACATTACCATCGAGGGAGGCTCCTACATGAGAGGTTCTTGGTTGCAGGAAAAAATTCGCGAAGGAAAACCTGTGAGGAAGAAGACAAGGAGAGTGACTTCACTCACTGGAAGGTATTAGAAAGGTGCTGGGTAATATCAAACTAATATAGAAATTTGCTTGCTAGGCGAAAGAAAGATGGCTGAGCAGAGTAAGATAGTCCCCAGGATCGCAAGGACTATGGAAGCCTCCTCAGAATTATGGAGACCATAAACTCGCTGTTTTTTAAAGAAAAATGTGAATGTTCATTTCGGTGACCCATTTGTTGACAATAAGGATGTCTGGGCAGAGTTTCGGAGTCCCTCTAAAATCGCAGAGGAAGAGCAATAAAATAAAAAACACAGAGAGAAGTGACAATGATACGAAGGCATTCGTGTTTTCCCATCACATGTCTGGTGTCTGTGTGATAACACTCTATGCTTGTCTACCTGCAATCATAAGTTCATAAACTACAAAAACCTTATTAGATTGAAAATACCCAGAGAGCGTTACCTATTAAAAACACAACACTTTTTGTATGTTTAAGTTGGTATCCAGAAACCATTATGGGGGTAAGAAACCTTCTCTTAGGGAGGTTTTAATTTCTCAGGAACATCCAACCTTTGGTTCTAAGCTATTCAAAGTTTCCAGACTAAACCATTCCATAATATGTCTGAGATATTAATAAATAGGATGATCATCTTGCAATGGTTGCTAAGGAGAAAACATTGTACTGGGGCAAGAACAACGATTGAATTTTCCTGATCCAGTGAGAAAATGTAACTAGTGACAGTAACCTTAGTTGATCTAGCATCAAGTAGTGATGGGTTAAGGAAGGGGATGGTAAAGAGGGTTTTGTTTCTTTAAAAAAAAATAGGTGCAAGTCAATTCATGATTACTAGTACCGCAACTACAAGACAGGGCACCCAACCATTGATCATCATTTAGATACCTTACACAAAGTAGAAGAAACTCAGTTATGCCAATCTAATCTAAAGCAAATGCAATTTCTCTAAAGACCATGTCTGATGAGGACTGTCACTAGATGGCGTAATTCCATAGGAAGGAGTTGTGTAATTAAAATTAGATATAAAGTAATTGTTATGAAAATACTTCTAGAGAGTACACAATTTTTTTTTAACAAAATTCACAACTTAATAAAATTATTGTAACCAACGAATGGACTTTTTTATGTTCTTTGGTTGTTGACAATCCTCCATGCTCCTGCTTTCTAATCGTTGAGCCCTCACTGGTACCTCCCAGCCAATGCTAGGGGTACTATTCTTCCCCATTAGCCCCCCAAGCCAAAAATGGGTCACACACACAAACCAGAGAAAAGCTAGATCCCATCTCGCCTCGAAAGGTCAAACTAGCACTCTCTAATCAAGCTAGGTATCCCAACTCCAACAAGGAAAATCAATCAAAAAAAATATTGGCAACTTTACACCTACCAGTCGTGGTCCATTCTCCTTCTTTGCCATTTCTTTTATACAGTTTTCTTAGTGACCTGTTGCCAAAACCACACCAATTTATTTTTATTAAATTTATTATTAGGAAAATTATCCCCCATACCCTTGTCACCCGGTCCCTTAGTTACACCAGAAATTTAATTAAGTTAATGTTCCTATTTCCCTCACCTATCTAAAAACCCTCCTCGATGTCCCTTTATTCCCTTACATTCCTTTCATTGACTCACGCCTTTATTAAAGCCTAGTTGAGTTCGAATTTAGAAATTTCTCTAGATTAGATTCCCTACTATATTCCACATTCCTTTTGTATTAAAGTTTCCCTTTTTTGGTATAAGTTCTAAATTAGCAGGTTTTGTACTTAGCCTTCCATTAATCTTTTAAATAATTTAAATCCTTTAAAAAAAAATATTTTTAGTTTAATTTTCACCCCCAAATTCTTCATATCTCCCTTTTTTACTTGCTTAATCAAATTTTTAGTTCTCGAGACTTATTTAGACATAGGCTTTAAATCCTTTAGGCTAAAAAAAAATCATTTTTAAGGGAAAATTTATAGTTATTAATCTTTACTAATGCAATCATTCATTTTAAGGCTGGCCAAGTCCTAAGGAGACATAGTTTTCTAGGTACTAGGTTCACTAACTTACCAGTGTTAAAATCGTGGTGTGTCCTTCAATACGCACTACGTGCTCCAAGGGTACCACTCACATGTAATCATGTTCCATTTACGCGATGATCCCTTCAAGATGCACTATGTGCTCCAAGGGTTCCACTCGCCTTTTGATTGATTTTGGTAGACATTAATCCCCTAGAGTCAATACTCTATCAGGTGAACTTGTGGGAGACTAAGGGCCTTTAAGGAATAAATACCTTGCCTTATTGCGTGCCCCCTAGAATTATTGTGAGCGACTTTCACAGTCTTCCCTCACGGAATTGTGGATCTCTCGAACTAGGTAATCGTTAACCTACAGTTCGAGCCACGACGTGAGTGCTAGTAGGCAGTGGCAAGGCTGTTCTCACACCTCTTCCTCAATATCTTTGGTTGTCGTGTGTGACCCCTTTAATCCAAATGTGAGTCTGATTAGCAAGCTATCGTCATCCTGCATACATCAATGAAACATGTCAGTGATACAAAATAAACATCATAATTTACGAGTCATATGTCACATATTCAATACAAAAACACTCAAACCATAAACAATTCACTCCCTAAATCGATCCAAAGTCCAAGGAGGTCCATCGATGCCATCGACATCCTCAATTAGTCCACATTCTTTCATACTCAGGAGAAACCAGTCAGTACCACATGTTGATGCAAATATAATCAAATAACATATCATCATATCCACAACATCATGATAATCCATAAGTGAAACAATCAATCATATAGGGAACCAGATCACTCACACTCAGTGTCCTCAAGAATAAGTACAATCAAGTGTGTGCAAGAGAATGATGTGACAATAAGTTATATTCAATGTGGATATTTTTTTTATTATAAAAGTTTAAATATTTTATTAGTAATTTTTTTTTCTATATTTACTTTATTATAAAAAATAAATGTCTTTTAAACTTTTTTATATTATATATTAATAAATTTCCTTGATTTTATAAATTAATTTGAGTCTATATCTTATATATTTCTCTACAGTGGGAATAATACTTCTCTGTGGTTTTGAAATTATATCTCTCGGAACGGGAATAATACTTCTCTTTGGTTTTTACCTTTTTTACCCAGAATAATCTATGTAGTTTCTCTTAGTTTCTCCAGAACTTCTCTGTGGTTTTCGAAAATTATTTTTTGCTTCTTCAATGGGTTGAGAAATTGGACATGTGAAATGAGGTGAGTCACTTTTTATAATCTATTAATGTAAAGAGATTTAAATATATTCAATTTATTTTGTATTTTAAGTTTCATAAGTAAAAGTTGATTTGAGAGATAAATTCAATCCAAAATATTAATTGTTACATTTTTTTTTCTCTTATTTTCAATATGAGCACTCCACTACCTATTCCAAAAAATCATCCTAAGAGGGGTAGGCCCCCCAAAATCACCCTAGAGATGCTTTATGATTATATGGAATTAGTAGAAAAAAGGAGATAAGAGAGAGAAAAAAGGAGTGAAGAAAGAGACGTAAAAAATCATATAGAGATCGAGGCAATGATTGATAAAATAAATAAATATACCATTAAAAAACAAATAAACGATAGATTCTTAGGGTTCAAGAGTGAATTGCAGACAATGAAGGATAGGATTTGATAAATGGAAAACATAAACAATCAACCCAAGAAGGAGGGTTTGAAGAAAATCACAACTTTAGACATAGGATTAAAGAGATAGAATAGAAACTAACCAATAATTTGACCCTCAGTAATATGGAAAACAAATTGGATATCAAACCCATCAAAGAGGAAATGAATAAGCTAATCAAACTGGACCATGATCGTAACAAAATAGTCTTGAACGTCATAATTTTTGGTATAAAAGAACAACAAGAGTAGGATACACTAGCAATAGTAAAAGAAGAATAAAATATGAAATCACAAATTGATACAACTTACCTCATAGAAGCAAAGAGGCTAGGAAAAATAATTGATCACAAAGATAGGTTGATCCGTGTCAAAGTGAGTTGTAATGACCATAACTATAGCATACTTAGTAATTCTCCAGGCTTAAAAGGGTCAAGAATATTTATAAATGAAGACCTCATTCCCAAAGACCAAGTTGAATTAAGGAAGGAAGTTCAAAATGTAAAAGAAGCCAGGAAAGAAGGAAAATGGGAAATAATTAGAAATAAAAAATCTATTCTTAGGGATAGAGATCAGAAGGATAATAATAAATAGGAATTTGAGACACTCGAGATCCTTTTTTGGAGCTATTGTGGCTTTTCATGGCACAAAGATCCTATGATAAGTTGGATCCCATGTGATAATGATATTATCTGTCTAGTTGAAAATTGGGAGCATGAAGAGTCGAAGGTCCCTAACATAGAAGGATTTGTCGTGTGGTTGGCATGGAACAAAAATACCACTGTAGAGGGATAGGAGGCATAGCTTGTTATATTATGTAACGACCCTGCTTAAATAGATGTATATGATTATTAATTATAATTAATTTAATAATCTAATTGTCCTAAAAGATTAGCTAAACAATAATTATTCCTTAAATAACATTAACTAATTATTTATTATTAATTAATTATTCATGATTGTCAAGGATTAATTAATTATTAATTGAATCATTAATTAATTAAGTAAAGGATTAAAGGGGGGTTAATAAATTATTTTATTAAATTAAGAGTTACGTACATGGAAAGGGATAAGATATTAAATAAAGGGGATAAGGGGCATTAA
>JZKD02S2023750.1:47980-71853 GCA_000966675.3 Picea glauca | reverse complement strand
CATTCTACGGGAGATGGGGGATTGATTTGGAGGGCTCTTGGATTTTGCAGAGAGGTGTGGAGTTTTGGAGTGGGGATTGTATCAGTCAGGCACCGGGGTTGCTGGAGGTTTTGGGAACGGGGGCCAGGATATCCATATGATATCTTGGAGCTAGGAAGTTACCTAGTTGGCAGGGTGGAACTAGGTTTTGGGTAGTTTTTACAAAGTGCAACAGTGGTCAAGAAGGCAAGCGGACAAACAAAACTTTATTAGCATCAGGTTCAGGTATTTAAAATTATGCATTGTTTTTAATCTGTTATTAAATTTAATATTCGTTGTTAAATTACATGCGTATGTGCTCAAAATAAGGAATATATGAAATTTTGATGTTTTTCTCAATTAAAAGAAATTAATGAATTTTCTGAAATTAATTTTGTTACAATTCATGTAATTATTAGGCATAAAATCTATTCGGCTCCTACATATTAGAAATAGAATTTCTCCTCACTTTCAACTTCATAATATTGACCCTCTCAATCAATACATTTGGATGGAAATTTTAGACACCAATGCTAAGAATTTGTATATAGAAATTTGCTATTTTGCACCTATTAGTTCTACTTTTTATAAGAAAAACAATCTAGATAACAATTCTCCCTATAATAATTTAGAACAAGATATTAATAGCTTGAAACATTAAGGTAGTATCCTCCTACTAGGAGACTTTAATGCTAGGACTACCACTAAACAAGTTACTCTTTTAAGTAACAACTCAAACCATAATCCTTTTTGTCTAGATGAGGACCTTGTTTTATATAATAGCTACAAAAGAACCTCTAAAGACCTAATTGAGAATGTGTTTGGTACTGAGTTGGTCAAGCTCTGCATCTGTCAAGACCTAATAATTTGCATTGGAGTAATGAAGTGGCCAAAATCCAACCAAATGACTTGTATTAATGGACTAGGTAGTAGTGTTATACATTATGTGATATCTGATATCCCCGTTTCCAACCAAATAACAACTTCTGACCTTATAAATGACCATGAGCCTGACTCTAATCATAAACCTTTAACCATGACTCTAAACTTTTCCATGCATAGGAGCACCATTGAAGAGTATTCTTATAATCAAAGGACTTTTCTCTTTGAAAAAATTAAAGTTGACATTTTCTTAAAGGATTTAAATAGTAAATTAAATCTCCTAACTTATAACGACAACATTGAAGAAATCTATCATAATTTTATAACTACCCTTTCCACTTCTATTAACAGGTTCTCTTTTGAGGTGTCCTATAAAAAGAATAATAGAAATACCAACCCTTGGTATTATAAAGAATGTAAAATTGCTAGGAAAGACATTAGGAATCCTTCGAATGAGTGCTTAAAACTAGATAAGATAAATACATACAAAGCCCTAATTAAAAGGGAAAAATAACCTACTATATCAATAAAAGGAAAGAGCAACTTTCACAACTATATAAGCTAGATCTTAACAAGTTCTGGAGCCAAATTATAAAATGCAATATACTAAAGAAAATAATAGGAATCCCTTAAGGGACTGGAATTCCTACCTTAAAATTCTTTACGATTTCCCTAATGCCATGGACACCATTCCAATTATCCCTACAAAGGAACAAGTTTTTTCTTTACATGACATAGAGTTCGGGGTTAAGCAGCTTGCAAATGAGAAAGATAAGGACATTGAAGGCTACCAAGATGAAATTTTTAAAATCAGAGGGCCAATCCTTATCCCTCACATACACAACCTCTTCAATTTAGCAGTCAAGCAGGGCTTCCCTAAACCCTAGATACAAAGCCTCATTGTTCCTACTTTTAAAAATGGGGATAGAAACATTCCCTCTAATTATAGGACCATTATGATTAGCCTGATTTTAACCAAGATTTATGGAATTATTTTGGAAAAGAAGATTATCCTTTGGCTAGAAAGTAACTGTAATTTACTTTACACTTGTCAAAACAAAGAGATAATTTTGATCTTCTAGATTGAGGTTGATTAGATCCTTATAATAAATTAATTCTCTCAAACCACATTTCCTCTTTAAATTTCTAATTGATGATATTTTTAAAAGTATCCTTATTCTGCAAAATGGTTTCTTCCATGATTCCCCAATAGCTTAGCCAATACTGACCATCCTTATGCCATACTTGCTTGAGTCGACGATGGTTACGACTGGATTTTGAAGAAATTTTAGGAAGCATCTTATCTTCCATGTTGTTTAACTTGTTCTTATACATTAGATACATATTCATAGTTGTTCTCTCAATGGGGGAGAGGTTTTCCTCTAAGAGGAGGATGGGATAGGGCGTATTTCCTTTAATTTTGAGATTATAGGTTATAAAAATATTTTTAATTTTCTCTATATTTTTCCAGGATTCATGAGATATACTACATCCCCATACTTCACATCCATAAAGAATAATAGGTGTAAGAAGAGTCTCAAAGACTATTTTTTTCTTATCCCATATCCAAAGATTGTTTGATTTACAATTGTTTTCAAGCCCATAATAAGTTTTCCATCCCCCAATAATCCTTTTCTCAATGCTATAATTCCAGATGATCTTGTGGTGAATATTGATTCAAATATATTTGTATGAAGTCACTTCCTCCAAGTGGTTGTTGTCATATACGAAATTATCATAAGTGATATTATTGGATTTAATGATCATGACCTTGGTCTTGTCAGTATTAACAGTCATACCCATATTGGAGCAAAATTCCTTGAGGATTCTTAGTTGGTTTTTAATATCGTCGGGACTCCTCACCATAAGAAAAATATCATCGGCACAAAGAAGAATATTGATGACTATATGAGTGAGAGTAGGGCCGACACAACCTGCGTCTTCCAAACAATCTTCGAACTTGTTAAAGTATATGCCAAAAAGGGTAGGGGACAAGGGACAACCTTTCTTGAATCAAATATTGCAGTTAATCTCTTTCAACCAACCCTCAGTGTTCTTAAACTTGGAAATAAAATTCTCATAAAATTTATTTCACCAACCCTCAACTCGAAAGTCACTTTTATCTCTTCCAACCTATTCCAAAATGTTTTCCTGGGAATCGTTTCAAAATCTTTTCTAAAGTAAACAAAAAAACAAAAAAAAATGTTTTTTCGTATTGCAAAACTCCTCTGCAATGATCCTAAAAGTAACAAGATGGTCCACAATTGAATGATATCTCCTAAACTCGGCCTATCCTTTATCTCTTTTACTGTGACTTTCTAGCCAAAGGCTAATCTTGTTTTCCAAAATAATTCCATAAAGCTTCGCTAAAATCAGGCTAAACATAATGGTATTATAATTAGAGGGAATGTTTCTACCCCCATTTTTTAAAATAGGAACAATGAGGATTTTCCTCCAGGCTTTAGGAAAGCCATGCTTGACTGTTAAAATAGATAGCTTTTTTATGTGAGGGATGAGGATATGCCCCGCGGTTTTAAAAATTTCAACTTGATAGCCTTCAATGTCCTTAGCTTTCCCATTTGCAAGCCACTTAACTCCGAAATCAATTGTATCCAAAGAAAAAACATGGTCCTTTGTAGGTACAATAAATATGGTGTCCGTGATAGAACTGGTAAAAAAATTATATAATTAATTTTTTTATATAATTATTATGAAAAGTTAAAATATTTTATTAATTAAAATTATTTATTTGTTTTCATAATATATCCAATACAAACTAAATAAAAAAAATATAAAAATACTTTTCATTGATAATAAGTAGTTCTTTTCCACATTTATCAATAATCTATTCACAATAATAAGTATTTTTTTTCCACATTGATTCATAGATACATGGACCTGTTGTTCCTGAGTCTGTACTTAAGGCTTAAAAGTACAGTGTCAAGGCATCCGAAAGTGGGTAATAGGTGTAGAAGAGGGAAGCGTTAACCTTTCGGTAAAGGAAACTAGAGAAGATTCGTACGTTGGCATTGTCTAGCTTCCAACTGTTCCTAGATAGTTATGTCTCGTTCAATGGCTTCCCATGATTGTTCAAGTTCGGCCCGGTTAGTTGCCATTTTGAGAATTGTGTCGAAGAGGTTTAAGGCAATGTGCGTTTGATCCAATAGTACGGGTTCAACATTAGGTTGAGTTGGTACAGGAACTGTCATGGGGGAATAGTAAAGGTAGGAAAAACTTTAAGAAAGATTAAGCGTTTTCTCAGTTTGGTCTCATAAAAGAGAACTTACAGTTGCAGAAATAAAATATGGATGCAAATCTAAGGCTCGTTCCCGTAACTGTATTATATTTTGATAAAAGGTGTGAAGTGAAAGAATAACATTTAGATGCACATAACACAAGGCTCATGTCAAAGGGAAATCTTACATATAAGTAGAAGAAGAAAGTAGTAAAGAAATAACCGACATAGCATAGAATGTATGTAGAATTCTGAAAATGCAGATTGGTCTTACACCCATTGATAGATGGTGCAGAGGAAAGACAATAAACAATTACAGAAAACCAAAATTCTTTCTCTATAGTAGTGGTTGTACTAAAGTATAACAAAGCACATCAGTTAAGAGCATGAAATGAAATGTAAAAATGAGATACAAGGAAGCAAACTTGTAATACAGAAGTGACGGAATTGAGAATCTCCAGATCTGCTTGTATTAATTCTCAATGTAAAAACTCTATTACAAATGACTCAAAAAGGTCCAACCCTGTTTATTTCTTTCTGGGATATATTTATACAATTTTTTACAAAGCAGGTAGAATCTCAATAGTCGCAAAATTTCGGTTATGACAGGGAAGAGAGAAATCGCTCCATTTCTCCTACTTTGTCTTCACTTGGTGCCATGTGTTTGTCGTCGCACAAACTCAGTGCAAGCGATACATGTTTCCATTAGCTGGGATATGAGCCGTGATGGTTTTGCTTGACATCTTGCCTCGATGAAGTAACATTCTCAGGCTAACTACTGCAGCTTGTCCTCCATTTGTGCGTCGATGATGTCGAGGGCACTTAGTTGCGCGCTGGGTTTGATCATGTACTTATCAACTTGGACTATGTCCACCATATTCATCTGAGAGATATCAGCCGAATCTCTTTCTTCCTTATCTTTCAGATCAAGTGAGATCTGTTCCACATTCATTTGCATCACCGCTTCAGCATTGCCTCTACTGTCAATGCCCAGCAACTCGTCATCTATAGAATTAAAGGCTTCTTCCAGGGAATTGGTTACCTTTTGGGCTTGCTCCTTGCCCATGGCGATGTTGTGCTCCCAATCCTTCAACATAATATTTCCTTGGGTTTTCTCTGAAATGGTGAACCTGGGAGTACCCGCCGAAACCTGGTTGTTTGTGGCTATTACCACCTCCTGGAAGGCGACCCGAGCCACTCCTGCATCCCTTTCTCTGACCGATAAGTTCTTAGAAACCTAATTGATCAACAAACAGTTTTCCTAGATCGCTCCCACCTTGGTGAACAAATTCTGTTGTGCCGAAGAGATTCTGCTCCGAATCTTGATCACTTGCGATTTAAATATCCCGATGTCTATCATTTTTCTCTTGGTGATTTCTACCTGAGCCTACAGCTGTTCAATCAAAATCCTTTGTTGACTCGCCTGCGTCCTACCATCTCGGACCGCCAACTGTGCTTGCTCAAGCTTAGCTTTGAGCACCTCTATTTCATTTTTGTCGGCCAATCTGGCCTGTTCTATTTCCACGCTCACCTAACCTTTAGCATTCTCTGCGGCTGTGGCCAATCTGGCTTCAAGAGTCCTGATTAGGCGATTCTTTCTTTTAAGTTGGTTCTTCAAAAGTCTGACTGAGAATTGATTCACTGAGGCATACGCTCCTAGCATCCCTGCGATTTCAGTGGCGAATTGCTCGTTCGTTTTATCTTTTTCATCTATCATAACTTTATACTTTTTCGTAGTCGACTCTCCTTCCTGGTAGAATTCTCCTTTTACTACTGCTTTTCTCTTTTTATCAAAGAAAAACTCATTTGGAGGGAGTTCTTCTGCTCCTATGGGCCTCAGCTCCTCACTGAATATCCATCCTTCTTCGATATTTCCTTACGTCGACTGTAAAGGGGTGAAAAATTTGATGGGTTCTCTGAGCTGTTTCGCCGATTTCCCTGGGGTGTCGACCGGGTTCTGCTTCTTCGACGGTTCTGGGGTTTTTATCTCTGTCTCCGGATTCTGTTTCTTAGGCGGGTCCGGAGTATTTTCCTCTGCTTTTGGATTCTTCGTTTGCTCCTCCTTGTCCTGGTGTTTCCCTGATTTGGGAGTTGCATCTTTAGAACCTTCATCCTCCTTTTGTTTCATCTCCAAAATACCCAGACCCTCACCCCACAATACAGCAGGGAGATAGCTTTGTCTGTGTTCTTGGAATTTCGATACCTCGGCTCTATCCTCAGGTGCCAAGGATTGGATCTGGGCCAGGATTTCTTCATAGGACCTCGCTCCTCAGAAAATGTCATTCGAGGGTGAATTCTCATGCTCAAATCTTTTGAGCCCACAATTAGCCAAATGGTTGCTCACGACCCTCTATGGATCGTGCTTCTTGTATTCGAGGGAGACCAAATTTAGGTCTTCCAGGGCTGCAACCTCAGCTTTGGCATGCCCGAAATCTTATGAAGAATAAGAATTCAACCGAATGGGAAAAGACGGCCATACCTTCTTTGAGTACCCTTTGAGTTCTTTACTTACACCGCCAATTACCGTATGCTGGGCGACCTCACGACAAGCCATCTTGTTAGGAATGAATAATGGCAGTGCATTGGGGGGAATAGAAGCCCCGAAAACTCTGAAGTATGAAAAGTCTGCCTCCACGTACTATTCCGCTATGCTGCTTAGATTTGTCACAATGCTATCCGAGATACAGGGTGGTGGGTGACCAAAAATGGCGATATGCAGGGGCACCATCACCCAGTTAAAAATTTCATATGCGAAACTTTCTTCTTTATTTTCCCATAGTTTTTCATGATATACATGTATGGGTTTGTCTTCAGTCGGGGTCCAACCCCAACTCATCAATGGAAATGGTTTCATAGAACATATTGTGTCCATAATATACATGGACATGAAGAATGAGGACGGCCTCCCATTTTCCTTCTGCTCCTGATACTCTGTGACCCGGTTGGCCAAACTATCCGAAAGCATCTTTGCCCAATTAAAAGAGAAACCTTCTGTGACCCGAAACATTAGAGGCACCCACGCAAGGAAAAAATGCGATGTGTCCTCTCTCCCATATAATCGGCATGTCATCATGGCCACATATCTATATTGTGGTTCCAACGAAGTGATTGAATAAACGCCCTGGTCATTAGCTCTGAACTTCGCGGTGCGTGAAACCCAATCCTTTATCAAACCGGGCATGGTTTTATCATACTGTGTGCACTCCTTCTCCTTGAATTCCTCCAGGAACTCAATGCCATATGTGTAGTCGGATGTCGTAGGTAGCTTATACATGGTTTGTAGATGCTCTGGCCTAAACGTCCCGACAGTGACTCGCTGCCTGTTCATGATAGTCCTGGTCGGTATGTCCACGTGATCCAATGCCCATCGGATCATGTGATAATATGGAAGCAACCGCGGTCTGGCTGCTACTCTGTGCATTTCAGATTGGATGACTATCTTGTACTTGGTGTTTAGATCATCTCTTTCATTGTCGTCGGAGTCGTCTGAATAATCCACCAATTCTGATTGTAGAATGTCTAAAACAAATGACCAAATGGGGACCGAGTTGACACTTTGGGGCGAAGTATTGGAAACATTGTTTGAGCCTTATCCTGCAACCTCAACATTCGCCTTTGTTGCTTTCCGCGGAGCCATGGCTAAAGCTTGCGTTTTATCTCTTATGCGATAGAACTATGTATACATACATAAGTTAGTTTACTCAGAAGTGATGAGCTCTGCATGCTATGAAAATACATTCGTTATAATGAAGCCCAGCTCTTTCATATATTTGAAAACTTGGTACCTTTCAAAACAAGCCTGTCAAATCATAATTAGAAATAAATTTATGCCGTAAAAATCCGATCTTACATTCATAGATTTACACTATTTCCCATTAATGTCATAAATTTTGGTGGTTTAAAAGTCAGTTGGCGTATGGAGAGAAAAGGCCCCCTAGTAAATCGTGCAGGCATCGAAACGCGGGATTTGTCTTGATTTAGATTAATTAATCCAATCTCGCCAACGTTAATCAATTTCTCACTATTCATTATATCGTGGATTTTCTTTTAACATTTTGAGTCCCCAACTCCCGAGACCGCGAGGACCGATTTTGGTTTAATTAAAGGTAATCATGATTTGGGGCATAATTAATTTTATAATCATTTTATTCACCATATCGCAACTCAGAGCTTCGAAGATAAGTTTCTGGGAGATTTATATGTCGAGTTGCAAAACCGCAAGATCGCGATAACAAGGCTTAATTAAGGGGAAGATAATCTTGGATTAAATGATTAATTAATCATGTTATAATTACATCGTGACTTCCTGAGTCGGGGTTTAGATGCTGTAACTTCGAAAAAGATAGTGCCAAGTGGAGAAATGCCGAGAACAACCTTTACCATGGTTAGCCTTTTTGCCTTTAATCCTCGACATGGGTTATCCAGAAAAGACCTCGTGTTCTCGGCTCTCAGGGATGAAAAAATAAAAAATTGGGTTTGGCGAACGTCGAGGCGCGAAACCTCGACGACGTCTAACCATGAGTTAACAAATTTTACCCTGGTTACTGCCTTGAGTGAAAATTTAAAACGACTTCGTCGTTTCGTGACTCGGGACGTGTGAATTCATGAGTTATAGTATCTGATCTGCAAGATCCCGAACTAGAACAACAAAGAGGGAACATTCTTACGAAAAGTAGGACTTGTTTCGAGAGTAGAAAAATATTCGCTGCTCACGTGACAAAGTTTCGGAGGTCTCAATATCTCGGAGGGAAAAAGAACACCATCTTTAGATTTCAAGCATCAAAACGAAAATTGCGACAGGCTAAAAAACAAGGGCGCCTCCAACAGGACCAATAATCTATTCACATATACTACATTTATAATAATAATAATAATAATATATTTTTAAGGTCACTGGTAAAGAGTCTACGGAGGCATACATATACTACCCTCTCTCAATTTGAGCTTACAATATCTTAGAAAGAAATACGTGTTTTTAATAATTAAACCCATACTGTATAAATTTACATATCATATTATTAATTATCATCACATTAACTCAATATAAATTTACATTTTACTAAATTATATATATGAAATTTGTATACATTATAAATAATTATTAATATTTTATTTTATTATGCTATTTTAAAAATTAAGTAAATAGATTTTCCCACACACTTTAGATTTTTTCTTTTAAGCTTTATTAAAATTTTGAATTTTACAAAATAAGTTCTATAAATGAATGTTGTCTATATTCTAATTTCAATATAACTTTTATGGAATTTTTGACTTATTTTTATAATATTTTTTATTATCTTTATCTACATTCCAATCTCCATATAAAACTTAGGAATTTTGTTTCTACTTTTAAAATGTTTTGTTAATAATAATAATAATTTAATCTTTTAACTTAAAATCTATAACTTTTTATAATTAATTAACTTATTTTATTTTCAATCTTATTATAAGCTTAATTATTTTTTTAATAATTTCAACACTATCTTTATTTCTTCAATTAAAAAAGTCACATCTTCATCTTTATTTTATCCTTGAATCACTTCAACATAAGATTTATAATAAATTAACTTATTTTATTTTCAATCTTATTATAACTTCAATTTTTTTTTTAATAATTTCAACAATATCTTTATTTCTTTAGTAAAAAAAAATAACATCTTCATCTTTATTTTATCCTTGAATCACTTCAACATAAGATATCATGTAGATATTATTTTAGAAACCAAAATTAAAAAGTTCCTTCTATGAATTTATCTCCTTCAATACCAAAATAGAAGAATAGCATTTGTACCATCATTCTCTTATATCACAAACATGCTACACATATTAAATGAAGGCTCGCTTATAACTCAAATAATGTTCCTTCCAAACATGAACACTCTTGTTTCTCTAATGAACACTTCTAAATGTTATATAGCTAAATGGTAGCTGGGATGAAAATAGTAATTGTTGGCCCTCGACCAAGTTTTGAGAGAAAATTGGTCGTGTTTGACCATTTTTGGGACTTCGACAGGCTGGTTGAAGATGGGGCGCTCAGGCGGAGCTGAGATCACGGGATCTCACTCGTTTTACAGGGTTTTTGGGTTATTAGGGTTTATGTAACAGGTATGTGATGTCGACCAATGGGTTTACCGATGTGTTAGGCCTTTTTGTAATGTATAAATAAGTAGCTAGGCAATGAAAGTAAAGGGGCTAAGTGTAAGTGTTAGCTATGTTCAAAGACTTGTAATTGGTTTAGCGCAAGAGAATGTAAGTTGCTTTGTGCACAGACGTTGTATGTAATACTTTGTGCTATTGAGGAGTTGGCTCTGTGCCTTGACTTGGTTTTGCAGGATGGTGGATGTAGTGCGTTGTGTGCAGATCACCTGCTCGGTGCAAAGCTGAGCTCAGTGGATTTGTGCACAGGAGAAAAATAATATAAAAATCTTGAAGACTAATAAAGAAGAAGAAGAGTTGGTGGACATAGCCCCACACTGGGGTGAAACACGTATATCCTCTGTTGATGTGCTTTGTTCAATGTTTTTCATGTTGTTTATATATTTATTTGTTTAGTGCGTTGATCTTGATGTATGATAGATAGATCTATGGACGCTTAGTGATTATGTATGATGAATACTAGATCTAAGTTGATTATATGTGCTAACTGATTGGGTGTGCTTTATCGTGATTATTACTACGTTGATCTGTAATAAGGGTTTAACCTACGATGTGAATAAGGTTTAAGAACTAATGCATGTTATTGGCTAAATGCTCTGTTAAGTGTTGTAATCACATATCTGTGTCCCAGCTCGGTTGTAGACACCTGAATCCTGTAACCCCCCTGCCTCTACCTTAGGTGAGACTTCATCTGCTTCGTAGGTGTTGTCGAAAGGGTCAGTAGTTAGAGATTTTTTGGTGCACTGTTGAAGCGATGAACCCCGGGTCTGCCTGTGTGCCAACAAATGGTTTCGTTGATAGGACTGAAACTATGATTATTCAGAAATCAAGAAAAGAGAAATCTATGTGCATAGAATTGTTGTTGTAGTGCACAATATTCTACTTGAATTTCGAAGATCTATGCTAAGAAAGAAACCCGATCCGAAGAAAAGAGGTAAGATCCTAAAACTTTGTGCTCTGGTAAAGGTAAGATAAGTGGAAACTTTTGCTTTGAAAGTATGAATCTAGGTATGTTTGATATATTTTGTTCTATTTTGAAAACTAGGGCACAGTTAGAAGAAAGAATGGATCTAAATAAATTTGATAGAGATAATGAAAGATATGTTATTCCTATGCATAGAAAGAGTTATGGATTAACAAGTGGATGCAATAACCTAGAAATAATTTTTGCAGATTGCATGTCCATCACTGTGATCCCAGTGCGCAGTACAAGAAAGGTTGGGGATCATTTAAAAGAAAGAGAGGATTGACACTGTGTTATAATTGCAAAAGGCTGGGACACCTTGTTAAGGAATGCCCTGGTAGAGGTCCTATTTGTCTTTGTTGTAAAGCTATTGGTCATGAGGTTGAGGATTTCCCATAGATTATTGTTAAATTTGAAAAGATGAAAATGAGACTAGAAAACTATGAAGAAGGAACTAAAGATATGTTAGAAAACCAGAAAGAATCAGAGACTATGTTATTACAGCTGAAAGAAACACTGAATGATCACAGAGACATCAGTTTACGAGAGATCTTAAAACAAAAGAAGTGCATAGAAAAAATAATAGGAGACTTCGACATAGACTATGTATTGGATGAAGAAACACATGTGAATATTATGCCAAAAAGCACATGGGAAATTTTGGGAAAGCGTGCTATGATACCTTCATTAGGAAAGATAGGATTATTTAGAGGAAAGGTGATAACCCTATGTGGAAGAGTTACTAATGTACGTATGATTTCCCATCAAACATCAATTGAAGAAGAATTTGAATTCATTAGGTTTGTTGACAACAATGACCCTTTTTCACTTTTGTTAGGAAAGACTTGGATTGAAAAGGATTACATTAGAAGGAAAGCAGAGGAAGAGGCCACAAAACAGAAAAAACAAGAATTAAGGGACTTTATAGCTAGAAAAATAGTGTGACTAATAGAAGAACAAGAGGATAAGTCGAAGCAACAGAAGGCCAAAGAATTAGGTGTCGAAGTTGAAAAAACACAAGAAGGCTTAAAGAACCTGACCATGGTGGAAATAAGTGCATCCACCTTGGATATTGTAAGAGAAGAGGTAATACCTTTGCACCCTTTGGAATAAAATCAACAGTACGAAGTTACTACACTAAGAGAAAGTAAAAATAAGAATGGAAAGAGGAATCCAGAGACTCAGATCACAGGAAAGAAGGAAAGAAAACTTAGTAAAAAGAAAGAAAATTTAGAAAAACTACAGGAAGTTCTAGATAAGACATCGCAGAAGGCAAGATTTCATAACTTGAACCTCGCCGGAATAACAAAAATGTGCAGAATGGGACTTCGCCATGGTGAAGCTATATGATCATTAGAGGCATCCTGACCGTTAGAATGATGCTCGAGAGGTTATTGACGGAAAGATCGTCGTTGGACCGTTGAGACTGCACCATAACAGATGGATGCACATTGATGGATGATTCCTACCCGTTGAAGGAATTTGTTACGACGTTTCTTATTTAACTCGTCGAATGCTGCACCGAGACCAATTTTTGTAAAATGAGATATTCACGCTAACAAAGAACTAATTTCCTATCGCACTGTGCTTTCTATACCTCATCATTCATTTTATTATGTTGCTTGTCCATTTTCCTACCCAATTTATTTTATTACAAGTGTGAATGTCAGGTGAACGTAGCATAGTAGACAAGTCGGTGGAGGAAATTCTCGTGGATCTCATGACTAGGAAAGTCATGTCTATAGGAATACACGTCTCATTGACTGGAAGATTGCAAGCATCCCCATCGAATGTGTTTGCACCCAATTTGTCACTAGGTGAGCAAATAATGAGTGCTTACATGCCCAGTTGGGCTCTGCTAGGCATGACAGCTGTAAAGTAAAAGGTTAGAAAGATAACCATAAGGTAATAAAAAAGAAATAAACTAAAATAAACTAAGACTATGAGCATATCAAACAAAATGAAAAACAAATAAACATGGACCAATATCACCAATATATAAGCTGGTCTATTGATGAAATCCAAAGGCACAAAGAAGAAAGGGGACTTGGGTCCCTTCTTTCTCCAATGGAAGGCTCTTGAGGCCCTCAAAGCTTTCTCTCATTACAATGAAAAGATGAAAATGTGGGTGAAAGAACTCCAAGCTTATTCACTCAAGAGAGGGGTGAATAGCTTATGAAATGCAGCCTACAATGTTTGTTGCCAAAGAATGAGTCCTTAGCAATCTCAATAGCATAACATTACAAAGAATTCCTTGAGAAAATGGTGGTCATTCATGGATTTTATAGCCAAGCATTGGGTTATTATGTGACCTCTTTTGGATGTGAAAAGAGGCTCTTTAGGGCACAATTAGGTCTTTGACTAGCCCACCATGAGGATTGAGCTCGGATTTGGTGTCAAATCGACTTGGGAGCTGATCCATTAGTGCCTGGAAGGCCACCCAATTTCAATAAATGCGTCGTTTAGCAGGAACGCGGATTTTTCTCCCAACAGGTGCGCCTTGTGCACATATGCGCGCTTTGTACGTTTCTGTTACGCGCATACGCGCGCGCACCGAGATGATGTAAAGCGCCTTTCAAATTTTATAGTTTTCTGACCCTTTTGCAATGCTTGTGGAATTAATCCTGTGCCATGAATGACTCCAGTGCTGTGTTGACGATGCGGAGTTCTTGTCGCCCTGTGCGGACGAAATTTCAGTGATAACAGATGCCCCCTAATGGATGAGGTTAGGAGTAAAACATATAGCCAAAATCCATCAATGTTTCTTTTACTGAGAATGGTGTTGTAAGGTAGAGCAAGAGTGGGACCGTGTAGAGCAATCCTTTGGAGAAGAAAGAAACTTGTAGAACCCAACCTTCTACAAGGTGCGTAATAATATACAACTGTGTACAAACGAGGCGGGCATGCCCCATGCTCGTGTGATGTAACTATGAAAAAGATGATGGAAATGTTGGTGTAGACAACTGCAGCGCCCTCGGGGGCGGAAGGATAAAGGGAGAAGACAATTCTGCAAAGGAACATACTCTGAACCATAGGTAATGGTCGCGGAAATAAACAGCGACAGTGATGTGGGCATTGGTGGCTCGACCAAGTTCAGAGGTCTTCGGCAACTGATAATGAAAACTGCAATAGTCGCAAAGTAAGACCCACCGCAACATGAGAAAGTGTTGGCGTCGAATGTTATGGGGGTCAACGACATCAGGGAGAAATGGTGTTTCCCCCTGTGTCGTCCGAGATCTCTCATTTAAATGGAAAATGAGAATCAAGATATTGTCATCCTTCTGGAAAAGTGTGCTGATGTCGAAAAAAGGAGGACGCGACTCCCAGAAGCAAAGGGCTTCGCGGAATCTACTGTGGTGAGGAAGTGGCAGAGGTACATGGACGAAGTCAAAAATTGGGAAGACTCTAGATTGCCCTTGGTTGGAGGGTGCATGATAGAAGGCGTGGCCGCAACCATGTGACAAGATCGAGTGTCAGGGGGACGACAAGATCAGGGATAAGTTGTGCCAGAGGCGGGACAAGGTGAACAAATTCAGAGGATAAAGGTAAGTGACCTGGGTAGTACTCTGAAGAGGTAGACGATGCTAGCGGGGGTAAATGAGAAGTAATGATCCAACCAAGGATGACATGGGTTGCGTGTGGCCAAAATGAAAGTAGGTCGCCAATAGTGACGACAAAAGCAAAGACTGGAAATAAAAGGTGTTTGTACAAGAAATAATAAATAAATGTGGGAAAGATGTACAAAATATAGAAATGGGTGCCCCAGTGTGAAATGAGTGCCCCAGGGAGGGCAGAAATGTCTGGGAAAACTGATGAAGGGTGGGGGCCCCATTGGCGAGTTTCTATATGAGGTAGGTGAGATGAAGATAGGTTCGCAGATGGGCAAACTAATGGTGGATGAAATGGTGGGTTCATGATCCTGCGGAGGTGCAGGTCAAAAAGAACGTAACCATGAAGCGACGAGTTGGGAGTCTGTATGGGAAGCTAGAAAAAGGAGGAGAAGAAGTATGTGGTTAATTCACAACATGATGAATGACTACTGGGACTCCCATCCCTAAGGGGTAATAAAGATCAGCATGAGTGTCAAAAGTGCAAAAAGATGCTATGAATGGGACAACTCATGTGGGTGAGAATGCTACCGGGTGACAGTACTGAAGATGCAACTAGAGGTGTGAGTACTACAGAGCCGGGGATGGGTATCCTAAAGGCCAATATTAGAGGGTGTGACTGGAAATGTAAATGCAATACAGCGGGAGAGACTACATGCCAGTGTTGAGTATATACCTGAAGGAATACTGTTGAGGGATGATGATCAAGTACCTGTACACAGAACAACCAAATACCCAAAGTGAACAATATTTGAAGATAATAACAAATATGAACATGTATTAGATAAATGTGACAATTCGCGTGTGTACCTAGCCATGATGTGAAAAAAAGGTGCCCCGGGGGCTCAGGGTGAAAAGTGGCCCAGGGATAGCCATGATGTAGGTGGCGGGACGTTGATCCCGTGGCTGAAGACGGTTCGAAAAATGGACGCCGTGGGCTCCCGGAATGGTGAGTGGAAGTTTGGCAAAAGGCCTATATATAGTTGTAGGGCCCACATTGCCACCTCATTTGTACCTGCTGCTACAGTGAGTTTCTGAGAAGATTTAGAGGAGATTGAGTGATTCCGAGAGCACGAGGCATCCGATTCACAGCGTGCGAGTTCCAGGTTAGTGGTCTGAACATCCTGCATAGCTATAGGTTTCCAATTTTTAGGTAGGGTAGGTACGGGGGGGTCGTACGGGGGTTGTAGGGGGTTTTTCGGTAGAGGGTGGGCCCACATGCGCGGGCGACTCAGTGGAAGGCACGCATGGGTGCGTGCCTGTGCACTGAAGAAGCGCGCATGTGTGCGCGTGAGTAGGAATTTAAGGTGCGCCTTAGGGGCACGCCTGTGAAGTAGACAGGCACGCATGAGTGCACGCCTATGGGGTGAACAGGCACGCTCACAAGTGCACCTGTGGGTATGACAGGCGCACCCTAGTGCGCGCCTGTATTGTGAACAGGCGCGCTCATGAGCGCGCCTGTGGGAAAAACAGGTGCGCACACATGCGCGCCTATATAGTGAACAGGTGCGCATGTGTGCGCGCCTGTGGGTGGTAAAACCGCGCCTTTGAGGCAAGGTTTCAGGGTGAAAAATTAGCTTATTTGATGTATTGGATGATTGTCTAAGCTAATATAGGACTCTGGGTGGTGTGCAGGTGGCGAGCAGTGACCATGGATGTGCGGTGGCGCGAGCGGGACCGGTCGCAGCTGCGAGATGCTGTGGCCAATGCGAGGCCTGCAGTTCGAGCGTCTTTAGCAGCCAGTGGGTTGATAAAGTTTTTTGAGTGCCCTTTGATACGGGCCCAGGAATATTTGCTCCAGTTCCTGCTCGAGATGTGGAGCCCCGAGCAGCACTGCTTCCTCGTGCGAGGAGAGCATATCCCCTTCACTGCGGTGGAGGATATTTACTTCTTGACGGGGCTCCCTTTCCGGGGAACACCGCTGTCGGCAGAGCCTGTGCTGCCGAGGGACACGCATTTGCGGGATGTTGCCGAGCGATATTGCTCAGGTGAATGCTACATGGTTGGGATGGCAGTGAGCATCAGTGGGATAGATGCCCTGCTGCATCGTTGCATCGCGGTGATGATAGTTCGGGTGTATGGGTCACGAGCGACCCACCGGATCAGTGGTGGCAAGCTGATGTTGATGGAGAGGGTGGTGGTGGGCCGTGAGCGGTTTGCCTGGGGGTTGACTCTGCATGCGCAGATGATCGCGCAACTGGACCATTGTCGGGCTAGAGGCACTGAGGAGTTTTCATTTGGCTCCATTCTGGTAGCCTTTTTCTTGGAGAGGGTGCCGATGCTGCGCCCGAGGGTGCTCCTAGAGGCACCAGGGGTACGAGATCCGTGCTTGAGGCGGTGGTCTCATATTTTGGTTCGCCACGGTGGTGGCGAAGGCGGGCACTACTTTACTGCGCAGGCAACGCAGATATGGCAACAGATGCCGTAGGTTATACTGCAGTACCCCTATGCTGGGGTAGACTTCCGGGGGGACCCGGACATGGTATTGCCTCCTGGGGAGGTTTTTGATCACAGAGGTATGTTGTGTATTTATATGTTTTGATTTATGTTGTGATTTTGATATACCAGTGCATATGTTTGATGTATAGACACTGATACCATCTGTTGTTGCTTGTTTTGTGTATGTGCAGATTTGGCACCTCGCGGGCGCGAGGTGGAGTTGTATAGACCGCCGGTGCAGCCAGAGGGGAGGCCTCCATGTGGAGGGAGGTGACCACGGGATGAGGCTGCAGGGGCACCAGCAGAGCCCGAGAGACCGGCGAGTAGGCACTATTTTGATGACCCTGGTGCGGGGCCATCACATGCTCCTCCGACGGTAGCTAGAGTAGATGATGATGATATTCGTCGTCGTTTTGAGATGGTGTTGCGGGACGTGCCTGAGGGCATGTGGATTAATATCCAGGATGAGGATTTCTTGGAGCAGTGCATCTGGTTACCGCCACCATGGCGGTCGATCATGCGGCGAGCAGCTGTGCTTGCTGCGATGACGAGTGGACGCCTGCCGCCTGGGCAGGGTGGTCCTGTGGATGTTCCACCACCCCCGCCTGGGGTAGGTAGGGGTGGGCCACCACCTCCTCCTGAGGGAGGGGCAGCGGGGGGTGCGCTAGAGGCACCCTGATGTATATGTATTTTGTATACAGTTTTGATAGGCTGGTGAGCCGATTTTTGTACCATGATGTGGCACAGGCCTGTGGGCCAATGTATTTTTGTTGTATGTAAACATTTTGATGGCCGAGGAGGCCTTGAGATATATATGAGTATACCCCTTTTTGAGATCCAAATGTGTTTTACATGTGTTTTTTTGTGTTGATGGTGATGGTATTGGTTCTATCTATATGCTGTGACAGGATATATGAGATGTTTTTATGTATATGTAGCTTGATGTGATATATGCCAATCTAGCACCATGTTAGCTATTTTATCTCTTGTTTGATTCAATTCTCTTGGAATATGTGTAAATGTAATGGAATCAAAATGTCGAGATAATAATCTAACCTGCAGGTATTTGCGAAAGATGCACGGATCGCGTACAAGGTACACATTGTTGAGTTGGAGAACGACCAGTTGAGAGTCGAGGAAAACGCTAAGGTGATGATTATGATGATGCTAGGCATCAGTCAAGAGGCCAATGACAGTAGTGTATTCGGCTTGGTTATTGGTTGTTGGTCCTAAACAGACGCTGCTGGAATGTAGCATTTCTTGTGAAGGGGTGTAGAGAGCCCAAGCAGCCGAAGCGAGATTTTGTGTCCAACGGCTGGCGTCGTCGGCGTAACCGATGTGGTCAGTTGGTGGAGGAGTCATTTGTCAATAGCACAAAGGATAGTTTAGATGAGGGAGAAAAAAGATTAAAAATGCTAGAAAAGAAAAATACCCTAAAGTAGCTTGACTACGTTTAAGCATAAAATTTCTTGAGGTATAACCCATTGACGGGTTCTTTGAGCGTGAGGCCTTCGGGGGAGGCCAATATGTATGCGCCTTTGGTGAGGCAATGTTGGATGATGTAAGGGCCATGCCAGAGTGATTCAAATTTTCCATGGCCAAAGGTATCGTGAGCGATATCATAGGCGAGGATAAGGTCGCCTTCGCGAAATGATCGAAGGTTGACATTGCGATCAAAGGTAGCCTTGGATCATTTTTTAGCTTCCTTGTTGTTCTGTAATGAGGATCGACGATCCTCATCCAGAGACTCCAAGTTCGGCAAGCACTGATCCATTGGAGCAGTGTCAGGTAAAAGCTTGATTGCGGTGCGAAGGGTGAGAATTTTGCACTCGATGGGAAGAGTTGCCTCGACCCCATGAACTAAGTGAAATGGTGTAAAACCCATGGTGGTCTTTACTGCCATTCTATAAGCCCATAGCGCAGAAAATAACATATGATGCCAATTGGTTTTGTGTTTATTAATCGTGCGTTGTAACATGGTCTTGAGGACTATGTTCACTGCCTCGACCTATCCATTTGACTGAGGATAGTATGGTGAGGCAAACTCGTGAGAGAAGCCTAACCGAGATGAGAGTTTGACGAAGATCTCATTCTCAAAATGTTTCCCATGATCGGAAACTAGTTGGAGTGGTACTTCGACCCGGGATATGACGTGATTGAAGAAAAAACGCGCTGCAGTGTCAGCGGTGTTGTTGAAAGTGGGCATAGCTTCAGCCCATTTGGTGAAGTAATCGACAACCACGACAATGTATTTGTGACCATTGCTGGAGGGGGGATTACAAGTCATAAAGTCAATGCCCCATTTACAAAAGGGGCCTACAGTAATGATAGGGTGAAGAAGAGCGGGGGGAGCGCGGGCTTTGTTGGCATAGAGCTGACATTGCTCACAACGTTTCACGGCATGAATGCAATCATGAAACACGGTAGGCCAAAAGTAACTGGCCCGTATAATATTTTGAGCCGTTGCAATGCCCGAAAGATGGCCCCCACAGGCACCGTTGTGGCAGTCGTTTAAGACTCTGTCGGCCGCGTCAATGGTCAGGGAGTGACGAAGAATGGTTGCGACGCCCCGTCGATATACATTGTCACCGATGAGGAGATAGCGAGGGGCCTGGTGGAGAATGCGCCGACGATCATCTCGTGATAGGTGATTACCGAACTTTTGAGTTCGTAGGTAGACGAGGAGGTCGCCATACCAAGGATCATGTGAAGTAATTTAAAAGAGATGTTCGTCAGGAAAGTCAGTATTGACAGGGGCACTAGGTGTGTCAGAGGGAAGATCCATGACAAGTTTAGCGAGAACGAGGGCTTTCTTACTCTTAGGTGTTGAGAACTCGGGGTCGTACTCCTGAAGGATAACAATCCATCGAGCGAATTTTACGTTAACTTGGTGACGGTTGAGCAAACACTGCATAGGGTTGGAATCTACGACGACTTTGTTGGTGCGAAGCAGAATGTAATGGCACAGTTTCTGAACTGCAAGGACAACTGCAAGAGAAAGTTTCTCTTCATGTTTGTACTTCAGGGGTGGGCCTGAGAGGTTCTTACTGACGTAGTAAATGACGTATTCATGATTGTCATCTCCGAGCTGGATGAGGACGTCGGCTACTGATACAGCTGATGATGATACGTAGAGGATGTAGTCGCGATTATAGTCAGGTGCACTAATCAAAGGTTCATTGGAAATAATTATTTTAAGATCGTCAAACGATTGTTGGGCATAGTCGTCCCAATGAAAAGGGGTGTCGTGACGCAGTAAGCGAAGGAAACCATGTGCGCGTATAGCGTAATCAGGAACAAAGTGCCTCAGAAAGTTTGCTTTTCCCTGTAGACTTTGTAGTTGCTGCAAATTCCGAGGAGGTGGAATTTCGGTGATGGATTGGAATTTGAGGGGGTCCACGGTGATACCTCTTTGGGAAACGATGAAACCGAGGAGGCGCCCCGCGGTGATGCAGAACACACACTTGAGAGGATTCAAGTGGATGTTGTACTAACGACACCGTTGAAAGATGACTCGTAGATCTTCGAGGTGTTGGGTGCACTTCTTGGATCGAGCGGTGAGGTCGTCCAAGTAGGCGAGGATGATTGCAGCCAGATCATGAAAGATGTATGTCATGGCCCGCTGGAAAGTTGCACCGACATTTTTTAGGCCGAAGGGAATGACACGATATGCAAATGTACCCCATGGGGTAATGAATGTAGTTTTGTATTAATCGGCTGGGTGGATCTGAATTTGGTTATAGCCAGAGAATTCGTCCATGAAGGAGAGAGCCTCGTGGCCGGCGCAATCGTCGATAATCTTATCGATGAAAGGTGTTGGAAAGTTGTCCTTGGGACATGCATTATTGAGATCGCGAAAGTCGGTGCAAACGCGGATAGATCCCTGTTTTTTGTCGACAGGTACAGGGTTGGAAACCCATGAAGTATACGCAATGGGGTAAATAAATCCGACCGTGCGCAATTTGTCAATTTCGGCTTTGATAGCCGTGGCCTTGGATGGGTGTAGCGGTCGCTGCTTCTGGCGGACTGGTGTGATGTCGGGCTAGGTGTCGATGCGATGTTCGACGATAGAGGGGTCGAGGCCAGGCATCTCCGTGTATGACCAGGCGAAGATATCCCTAAATTCCTGGAAGAGGGATTTGTATGCGGTGATTTCCTGAGGAGTGCAAGCAGCTCCAATGATGATTTCTTCGACGATGCCCAGTTTAATGGAAATGTCGATTTTGATGGTGGGGGAAATGTTAGCCAGATTACCTTCTTCAAAAGCGTCGGGTGCAGGAATGGGATTGTTGAACCAATCAATAGGCCCTGATGGGATAAAATCTTTGGTTTTGACCGCGTAAATGGGATTGTGGCTAGGAGGCATGAGGGCTTCCTGCGGAAGGAAGAGTGCATGATGATGTAGTGCATCCCAGGGAGAGTCTGGGCATTTTAACTCTTCCAATATTTCTTCATCGCATTGGAAACAATGGGAATATAATGGATCATGAGGAGTGATCTCAGTGACAGTGTGGTTGCCCCCTGCTGTAGAAACAGAGGAGGTAATGCGAGGAGAGGGTGAGGGTTCACTGGACATAAACCATATATTAAGGTACTGAGGAGTACATGTAGTAGTGGGATGGAGAGTCTCCGTAGAGGAATGGGCAGGAGAGTTGGGTGGGTTACGGGGTAAATCCTTAGATATATCATCTAAGAACCATGGAGGCGTAGGGAGTGCCTCGGGTTCAGGAGAGATGACGTGAAGATTCGTCAGTGGTGAAGTAAGGTCAAATATGGGCTCTGCGGGTCGGTGCAGCAGGGCTAATTGACGTTGCTGATATTCGGTGATCATCGAACACTGGTATGTAAAATGAGCCAATGAATCGCAAAGAGAGAAAGGGCATCTCATGCGTTCATTGACTGAAGTAGTGACATAGCGAATGTCAGTGAGAGGTGTTGTAGATGACGTAGAAGGGCGTGGGTTGTTCTGGAAGTCACGGCTTACGATGAATAATGCCTGCCGAAAACGAGGCAGTGCTGGACAATGATGGGTGTAGTGGCCATACTCAGAACAGATAGCACACGCAAATTTGGTCTTCAACCCTTTACTACTGGAAGGTTGAGTGGTAGCAGTAGTAATGGGTGGTGTGGGGGTTGGATTGGGGGGAATCAAATTCCGTAATTTCGGTAGTGATGGGAAGTTGTTGGTTTGGTGACCCTCTTTGTCGCACAATGCGCAAGGTGGTGGGATGCGTGGAGGAAGTGGAGCTGTGGGATCCTTCTTCGTTCTCCTGCCCCCGAATGTAGTAGGGAGAGTGGGGAGTATGGGGGTAGTGGGAGTGAGGACAAGAATCGTCATGGGGAGTCCTGCCTGTGGGCGAGGGACCATCTCAGGTGGATGTAAGTACCACACTGGGATTGATAACACCATATTGGGTAGTGTGAGCGTTGCAGCTACCTGGAAAGCTTCTATACTGGGTGGAAAAGAAGGGAATTTGAGTGAGGGGTTGGGGAACTTTGTCCCAAATGGGACTAGGAGCTTGAGGGGATGTGGATTCGTGGACCGTAGGTGTCGACGAATGCATAGGAGGCTCATGTGGGAGTGAGGCTGCGACTGCTGAGACGTCAGGAATGACTGAAGTGTCCCGAGGAGGATGAGAATCTTCCTGGTGAGTGATGGCACATACTTGACTAGGGGGAAGGAGTGGTGGTGCTCCATGGTATGTCCCTAAAAAGGATGGATCTTTAAAAATCCCAGGACCCATCTCTACGAGTGGATATACGTCATTGTTGGCGTGAATGAGAGGAAGAATGTTATCGAGGATGGAAGATGGGTTTGGCTCATAATGTGAGACTTGGTCAATGGTTACAATCTTTCCATTGTGGGGAAACATGATTGTCCGAAAGACAGATGATGCCACTTCCTTCATAGCATACATGTAGCTACGTCTGAGCAAGATATTTTAATCGAGCGGAGCGTCGATAACTTCGATGTCAATGAGAATAGTTTTGCCTCCAAGTTCCACGGGGACATTTTGGAAGAGCCCTTCAGGGGATGATGGTCGTTCGTCATAAGCTCGCAATGTGATGGCAGAAGGTATGAGTTCCGGGGAACCAAGTTTCTGCCATACTATTTTGGACATGATGCATGTAGATGCCCCTTCATCGATGGTACATCGATGGACGGTGATGTTTCGTATTTTGACTGGTATTTGAATAGCAACTGCGGCGGGAAGTCATGGTTCGCAACTATCAATATCAAAGGTGATGAGTCGAGTATCGGTGGGGTCAATGGCCCCCAAGGTAGAAAGTAATGATTTTCGCTGAGTGGGACAGGTCTGGAGTACTTCCAAAATTGACATGGCAACCGGGGATTGTGCTAAGTCATCTACCAAGCTCTAATTATGAGCGGCCCTAGCCTGTGGGTTGTGGACATTCCTACACAATGGGATGCGAGGGATGCGTAATGGTGGTTCAGCGGATGGGCGAGGGATCACCAACGGAGGTCCCGTCGGTGTAGGGTTTGTTTCTGGAGATGTAGGAGTAGACTCAGCTATTGCAGGATACTGACGATTGCGCGTCTGCAGAAGGA
>JZKD02S2023739.1:27770-44628 GCA_000966675.3 Picea glauca | reverse complement strand
TTGGATTTTTCCTCAATCTTTGTTCTATTTTCTTTATCAATATGGACAAATGCTTCACAACCAAAAGTCTTGAAAAAATAATAGTTTACATTTTTACCTATCCATGCCTCCTTTGGAATTCCACCATCCAAAGACCTTGAAGGTCCTATGCTTATTAATTAAACAACAATATCTACAACATCTACCTAGAAATGTAAGAGCAAACCATCATACAATCTCCTACTCCTTGCACGCTCCATGATTGTCATGTTCATCCTTTCTGACACACCACTTTATTGTGGTTTTCCTGGAACTGTATTCTCTCTACAAATCCCATGGTATGAACAGTAATAATCAAACTCCTCTCTACAATATTCACCTCCATTGTCTTATCTGAAACACTTCAACCTTTTTTTTGTCTCATTCTCAACCAAACCTTTCCATTTTTTAAAAGTATCAAAGACATCAGATTTTTGTCAAATGAAATAAACCTAAGTTTTTCTAGTTGAATCATCAATAAAAGTAACATAATAACCAGATCCACCAAGATATGATACATGAGTTGGTTCGCATACATCTGTATCCACAAACTCTAACCTTTCACTCTTATTTTCTTTTCCAACTCTGAGAAATCTAACTCTCTTTTGTTTTTCATAAACACAATGCTCATAGAAATCCAAATCAATTTGTTTAAGATATGAAAACAAATTTATTTTGTGAAGCATATGCATCCCCTTCTCACACATATATCCAATTCTATGATGCCACAGTGTTGTATCTACTCCTGTAGAAGCTAAAGAGATAGAAAAGTCAGTGTTACCAGTTGTTAAAGCAAGATTTGTCTCATCATTGTTATCTTGTGCAAAGGGCCTTTTTCCATTCCCCTATGCAAACTTGTCATCCCTTTTTAATGAATCCAAAGATAGAAATACATACTTTTCCACATATATGCGCCCTATCTACTATAAATCATGCATATATGCATGCTTCTCCATTACATCCCACATACATCGATATTTGCGACAGAAAATACAAAAATGATGTATAGTTTCCATGTCACGATAGGAGATCTCTTATCCTTGGCCTTCCATATACTGGAAACGTTCTGACTCAACCCTTTAGTTGCATTTTGAAGGCTATAAGAACCCAATTCTGAGCTATGATAAGGAGAAAGAATTCAACTTTGAGAGAAAAGTTACTTTGGAAAAATTACTTTATATTGAGTCTGCATCCCTTTTTCCCTCAAGTCTGAACACAGTGTTCAACCCCTAAGCTCTTTCCCTATTGTTGAGAGAACCTCATTGTCTCTTTTATATGAGCTTGCCTTTGGTGGAAGATTGAAGTGGTGGAGGCCCAATTGGAAGGAACTTGGTTTCTTGGTTTCGAACCGTGCCGACACGGAAGTCTGTAATGTTCTCGCTTCTGCTGATCATTTATTAATATAAATACTCCTTTCTCGTCCAATTGGTATTGTGAAAATATGTGATGATTATCCATGGGAATGTTTGTAATGTTTATTAATGGATTATTCTATCTAATTTTCTAACCCCTTTATATTATCACTATATACTTGCACTTCTTGTTTGTTGAGAACTTGTTGCAGGTACAAAGCCTTGGGTCGAAGTGCTCAATGGTGGAACATCATCAAACGTTGGAATGAGGTAGGCTTATTTCTTATCTTTCCTGCACATTGGATCATATAGCATATGTTGGAATTGAGTATATTTCTGCAGTCATACCTGTCTGTTGTGGTTTACCCTGGCCATAGAGATTTTTTCCCTCGTAACAAAATTGGCGACTCCACTGGGGAGAGATCTTCTTTCTAAGGGTTGAAGTACTTTTTCTCCTTACATTGCTCTTTTTCCTTTGTGTTTCTTGTCGTATAATTGCTTGGAAGATTCTATTCACTCTGGGTCTGAGTTTTCAGCCTTTTTACCCTTGTCTGGCATTGTTTTCAAGCCTGTATGCACCCTATTTCCTTGACAGTCATGTACACACGCGTGTTGTCTCATTGCGAGCTACGTATATACGCTCTGTTTCCATGAACAGTCGTGTATACCACTTTTCCTTGCCTGTTTTCTTGGTTTTGTGATTGTTGGGTGGGATTTGATGATTTTTTAGCCTTCTTAGGTCTCTGTAGTGTCTGTTGAGCTTCTCTGGGTTGACAGGAAACCTGTTTGGAGTTGAATTTTAGGGCGTAGTCTTTCTCATCGTTTTTCATTTTTTATTTTTCCTTGAACTTTGGGTTGATACTTTGCGGCTTGGTATTCTTCTTGAGTCATTATGTTTATACACAGTAGAATTTATATATCAGCTTACTTTTCAGTCCATGCATTTTCTCTTTAATATATTGAAAATACAAAAAACAACAAGCATTTTACATTGCTTGGCATTTTTGTCTTCTGAATCTTTATCATTAGCTTAGTGCATTTAGTGACAGATTGCATTTTACCTCTGAATTGTAGAGTTGAAATTGAAAACTGAACTATTTTTATACGCATATCATTCATTGAAAAAATTAAAATTAGGCTTTACGTTATATTTATATTTATTTTCTTGCAGAGTCATAATATCATGAGTTTCACTTCCATACCCTTTTGAGTAATCATGGCCAATAAAAATTACACTTTAAACTAAAATTGATTAGTCATGATTTTATTTTTAGGGTKCACAAACTAGTCTAGGATTTAGTGCCTTGGGATAGGATTTTGTGAGTAAACTTCTCCAAGGCAATTAAATCAACATATGTGTCTAAGACAGGGAGTTGAGAAGTCCATTGTATAATTGGTAAGATCAGGAGGCTTCGCTCATACTGGATTTAATCATGAGGTCGCATGAAGTTAGTTGAAGGGATAACCCTCGGATACTCACCTAGCATCAGAGATATTTCTATGGATTTATTCGTATTTGGGGATCTTGCTAGTACCCATAACTCTGTGAGAGGTAGTGCTTTCAAGGTATCAAGCTTTTCTACCCTGCCCATACAATAATCTAGACTTATGACTACTCGCATGTGCATCGGTTATACAGTGGTTTATTAGTTTCTTGACTTAGGTATCTCATAGGTTACTTGCAAGGGTTATTCTGCTTGTACCCTGGGTCAGATAGGGGTCAGACAATACACAACCTTTATAGAAGATTACCTCTCTAGGGGGATCTGACAGACTGGTTTTTCATCCCATGAGGGCCCCTATAACTGATTATGTTACCTCCAAAATTTAGTGGGGAGTCTCAAGTGCCTCTTGGATGAGACATACCTTCTCTAGCGAGGGAGGCCACTAAGCCACTTTAACCTGTTTGCATGCATATTGGTCGTTTGAATTTTTGGTATGCTCTTTGATTATTAGTTGACCACAGGATTTCATGATGAGTATTTGTTATCATGGATAGTGGAGTTCATTTTGCTCCTTCGTTTACTACTACCCTCCCCACCCCCCATGACGTTCATGGGGGGAAATTCGTCCGCTTTTTATAATGGTATGAAAAATTATGATACTCAGTCAATGCCTTGGGTCTCTAATCATTTTTCTCATGGTATGTCTGATATGTCTTCGCACTTTACATCCTCTATCTCACCTCCTTATGTGAATACAAGTTTTGGGTCTGGGGGCATGATGCATCCTTCTTATCCCTTTTCATTTGGTGGGATTCATATCCTTCAAACACCTCTTACGGTAGGAGGTTGGAATCTTCCTTCCTACGAATACACTATGTGAGAAGTAAGTGCCAAACTATGCAATCATTCTACTTATTACACTCCATCCACCTATCCTTCTTCCACCATGACGATTCCTATGAACACTTTTCCCATGGTTGACCTCCATTTGTCCTCTGGTGTTTCATCCAAGGGAAGTTATTCTTATAGTATGGGCAACCCCCTTCGCAAAGTTCCTTCATCTGGGGGAAACATATATCCTCACGTGAGTGACCCTTGTCATGTTGATTTATCTTCACAAGTGGCTTCCTCAGTGTCGATGCCCTTACAACCCTTTATGAATTAGTATGGAGGAGGATACTATCCTGCTGGACAAGGACAGGGTATAAACCAGGATCCTTTCTGGCCTGCAATTTATCAAAACCAATATTTCCTTGTACCTTGGTTTCAAATGCCGCAATTCATCACTGTCACGAGTCCGGTCACTGCTAGTCATATTGGAGCTCCATCTCCTACCTCTGCTAGTCATGTTAGAGATTGGTCAAAAACCTCTACAAGTCACGTTGAATACCTGCAACCAGCCACTGCAAGTCATGATGGGGGCACAAGTCCAGTCACTGCATGTCATACTGGAATTATATCACCAACCTTTGCTAGTCATGTTGGAGATTGGTCGACAACCTCTGCGAGTCATGTTGAAGACCTGGAACCAACCACTCCAAGTCATGCTGGGGGCACATGTCTGGTCACTACTAGTCACACTCCACATACATCACCAACCTCTTCTATTCATATTGGGGATCCATAGCCAACCTATGAGAGTCATGTTGGAGATTTTTTACTAGCCTCTGCAATTCATGCTTGGAGCATGTCACCAACCACTACAATTTATGTTAGGGGCATTCATATGATTGAGAAGCCTATACGTCTTAGACATAAGCCTAGATTTCTTTGCAAGACTTGTGAAGGAAGTCACCTTAATCATTTGTGTCATGTTACTATTGGGATACTAGAAGCATGGGGCTCACCTAAGGGCCCTTCGAGTTATGAGCCATCTATGGTTTCACAACACTTTGTTCCTTCTTTGGTTGATACAACAGTCACGCCGATGCAATCTTCGACAAATTCCCCTTTTCCTTTAGGGGTTGATGCTTCCTTTGACCTTGATGTCTCACATCCTATTCAACCTATGGTTGTGTTGATGCAATCTTAGACCGAAACCTCTCCTATGTTCAGGGGTGATGCGTCTCTTAACCTTGTTGTCTCGCATATTTTTCAACTAATAGTCGTGTCGATGCAATCTTCGACCGACAACACTCCTATTTTTTGGGGTGACGCACCTCTTGACCTTATTGTCTCACATATTATTCAACCAATGGTTGAGGAAGTGGTCGTATCGATTCAATATTCGATCGACCCCACTCTTCTCTTGGAGAGTGACAAGTCTAAGAAAATGGTCGTGCCAATGCAATTTTTGGTCGATTCCTCTATTTTGGTTCTGGTTCTATGCCATGTTCTTAGCATTTATAGTACTTCAGCTTCTGAACAAGAGAGAGTTTTACTCTTCCCAATTTCTCTCCCGCCAAGTCTTGATGAGGTTCCCTTTGATTGGGATGGTCTTCTGGGGTATCCAATGCCTCTGCCTATGCCTTTTCTAGGAAGATACATTATCTGATATAACACAGAGATGATAACCTCCGTTAGCACTTTTCCCTCCTCGACTTGGAGATCTTCAGGTCTTCCCAAGCTTGTGTCAGTTCTTCGTAAGATACTGACATTCCATGGAAGGTCTATATGGGAGCCTTGGCCTCCCCCATGACTTACCGCCTAGAATATCCCTAACGAATCCGACTTAAGATTTTTTTCGACTCGTCTAAAAAATGAAAGGATTTTTGAGTGATTTGTCCCTTTCACACTTTTTAAATTGGATTTGAAAGGTCATGAGTCTTAGTTAAGATCATTTCCGACTCGTTACCAAAAATAGAAAAGATCGTCGAGTGAACTTGTCTTTTTCACACTCGTAAATTGGATTTGAAAAGACGTCTATTTGGTACCAGTTTACCCCTTTTTCACACCAAGTAGAATAGAAGATATAAAAAAGGACATTTTTTGGCGTTAAGTTGTGATTGCATCTCATGCCCTATCTTGCAGTATTGAGCCTTTAGCCGGTTCTCACTTTGCATTATAACCCATTTCCTAAACAAGTTTTGCATCCTCAACTAAGCAGAGCCTTTTTTATATCCTTCGCAATTTGACACCATATACCCTGGAGGGAACATCACCCCGAGTGTCCATCTCCCGCATGCATCTCCTTGCATTGAGAATAGGTACGTTCCACTGTTGGAACTAGTTTTTCTTACTTGTGACACTTGTTTCCTCCTCTGTGTTGTACCAGAGTCTGTACTTAAGGCTTAGAAGTACAGTGTCTAGGCATCCGAAAGTGGGTAAAAGGTGGAGAAGAGAGAAATGTCAACCTTTGATTAAGGAAACTAGGGAAGATTTCTACGTTGGCGTTGTCTATCTTCCAACTATTCCTGGATAGTTATATCTTGTTCAATGGTTGCCCATGAACGTTCAAGTTTGACCTCGTTAGTAGTTGTTTTGAGAATAGTGTCGAAAAGGTTTAAAGCAATGTTTGTTTGGTTCGATAATCCAGGTTCAATATTGGGCTGTGTTGGCACAGGGACAGTCATGGAGGAACAGTAAAAGTAGGAAAAACTTCAGAGAGAGATTAAATGTTGTCTCAATTTGGTCATATAAAAGAGAATTTAGTGTTTCAGGAATAAAATAGGGATGCAAATCAAAGGCTCTTTCCCGTAACTGTATTATATTTTAATAAAAGGTGTGAGGTGGGAGAAAAAAATTTAGCTGTCTATGGTGTAAGGCTCCTATCAGGGGAGAATCACACGTATAAACAGAAGAGGAAAATTGTAAGGAAATAACCGACGTAGCAGAGAATATGTGTAGAATTCTGAAAATGTAGACTGGTCTTACACCCACTGATAGCTGGTACAGAGGAAAAGCAGTAAACAATTATAGAAAACCAAAATTCATTCTCTATAGTAGTGGTCGTACTAAATTATAACGAAGCACATCAGTTAAGAATATGAAATGAAATGAAATATGAGATATAAGGAAACAAACTTGTAACACAGTCGTGACAGAATTGAGAATCTTCAGATTTGCTTTGTATTAATTCTCAAATGTAAAAAACTCTATTACAATCGACACAAAAAGGTCCAGCCTTGTTTATTTCTTTCTGTGGTATATTTATACAATTTTACAAATATGATAGAATCTCAATAGTCACAAAATTTTGGTTATGACAGCGAGGAGAGAAATCGTTCTATTTCTTCTTCTCTATCTTCACTTGGTGCCAGACATTTGTCTTTGTGCGGGCTCGGTACAGGCGGCACATCTTTCAACCAGCTGAGATATTAGCCAAGACGGTTCCGCTTGACAACTGGCTTCAAAGAAGTAACATTCTCAGGCTAACTACTGCAGCCTGTCTTCCATCTGTCCATCTATGATGTCGATGGCACATAATTGCACACTGGGTTTAATCATGCATTTATCTACTTGGACTATGTCCACCATAGTCATCTGAGAAATATCGGTCGAATCTCTTTCTCCTTTTCCCTTCAGATCAAGCGAGATCTTTTCCACATTCATTTGCATCAATGTCTCAGCATTACCTCCGCTGTCAATTCCTAGTAGATCACCGTCTATAGAACTAAAGGCCTCCTCTAAGGAATTGGTTAACTTTTTGGCTTGCTGCTTGCCTTCGATGATGTTATGCTCCCATTCCTTTAATAGAATGTTTCCTCTAGTTTTCTCTGAAATGGTGAACCTGGGAGTACCTGCCGAAACTCTGTTGTTCGTGGCTATCACAGCCTCCTAGAAGGTGACTCGAGCTGCTCTGACATCCCTTTCTCTGGCAGATAAGTTCTCGAAAAACCTGATTTACCCACAAACAGTTGTCTCGGATCACTTCTATCTTCGCGAGCAAATTTCGTTGTGCCACAAAGACTCTGCTCTGAATCTCGATCGCCTGGGATTTGAACATCCTGATGTTTATCATTCTGCTCTTGGTGGTCTCCACCCTAGCCTGTAGATGTTCGATCACATCCCTTTACTGGCTCGCTTGCATACGACCATCCCCGACCACCAGCTGTGCTTTCTCGAGCTTAGTTTTGAGCATCTCTATCTCATTTTTATCGGCCAATCTAGCCTGCTCTATTCCCACGCTCGCCTGGTCTTTAGTAGTCTCTGTTGTTGTGGCCAGTCTGGCTTCAAGGGTCCTAATTAGGCGATTTTTTCTTTTAATTTGGTTCTTTAAGAGCCCAACTGAGAATTGATTCACTGAGGCATATGCTCCTAGTGTCCCTGCTATTTCAGTATCGAATTGCTCATTTTTCTTATCCTTTCCATCAGTTATGACTTTATATTTCTTGGCAGTCGACTCTCCTTCTTGATAGAATTCCCTTTTCACTATTGCCTTTCTCTTTTTATCGAAGAAAAACTCATTCGGAGGGAGTTCTTCTACTCTTATGGGCCTCATCTCTTCATTGAATATCCATCCTGCATCGATATTTCCCTGTGTCGACTGCAAAGGGGTAACTAATGTGATGGGTTGTCTGATCTGCTTCGTCGATTTTCTTGAAGTATCGACCGGACTCTGCTTCCTCGACGGTTCTGGAGTCTTTATCTCTGTCTCCGGATTCTATTTCTTTGGCGGGTCTGGAGTCTTTTTCTCTGCTTCTGGATTCTTTATTTGTTCCCCCTCATCCTGGTGTTTTCCTTGGTCGGGAGTCGCATCCTTAGAACCTTCGGCATCCTTCTGTTTCGTCTCCAAAATACCTGGACCCTCAACTCGCAACACAGCGGGAAGACAGCTACGTCGATGTTCCTGGAACTTCAGAACATCGACTCTTTCTTCAGGTGCCAAGGATTGTATCCGGGCTAGAATCTCCTCATAGGACCTTGCTCCTTAGAAAATGTCATCCGAGGGTGAATTCTCATGCTCAAATATCTTGAGCCCGCAATTGGCCAAATGATTTCTCATGACCCTATGTGGATCGTGCTTCTTGTATTCGATGGAGACCAAATTTAGGTCTTCCAGGGCTGTCGCCTCGGCTTTGGCATGCCTGAAATCTAATAAAGAATAAGAATTCAAATGAACAGGAAAATACGACCATACCTTCTTCGAGTACCCTTTAAGTTCTTTGCTTACACTGCCAATTATCGTTTGTCAGGCAACCTCGCGACAAGACATGTTGTCGGGAATGAACAATGGCAGTGCATGCAGAGGAACAGAAGCCCCGAAAACTCTGAGGTATGAAAATTCTGCTTCTACGTACCAGTCTACTATGCTGCTGAGATTTGTCACTATGTTGTCCGAGATCTGGGGTGGTGGGTGACCAAAAATGGCGACATGCAGGGGCATCATTACCCAGTTAAAAATTTCATAAGAAAAATTTTCCGCTTTGTTTTCCCATAATTTTGCATGATATACATGTATGGGTTCGTCTTCGGCCGGAGTCCAACTCCAGCTCATTAATGGAAATGGTGTCATAGAACAAATTGCGTCCATAATGTATGCAGACATGAAGAATGAAGATGCCTTCCCATTCTCTTTCTGTGCTCGATACTCTGTGACCCGACTGGTCAAGCTATCGGAAATCATCTTTGCCCAGTCAAAGGAACTGCCTTCTGCGACCCGAAACATTAGAGGCACCCACGCAATGAAAAAATGTAAGGTATCCTCTTTCCTGAATAACCTGCATGTCATCATGGCTACATATTTGTACTGCGGTTCTAAAKAAGMAATAGAATATATGCCGTGGCTATCAGCCCTGAACTTCGCGGTGTTCGAAACCCAATCCTTTATTAAACTGGACATGGTTTTATCATACTGTTCGCATTCCTTCTCYTTGAACTCATCTAAGAATTCAGTGCCATATGTGTGGTCGGACGTCATGGGCATCTTATTTAGAAATAAATTTTGTCGTAAAAATCCGATCTTATATTCATCGATTTACCCTATTTCCTCATTAATGCCATAAATTTTGGCGGTTTAAAATGTCGGTGGCATATGAAAGACTAAGGCTACCTCGTAAATTGTGCAGACATCAAAACACGGGATATGTATTGATTTAGCTTAATTAATATGGTTTACCAACGTTAATAAATATTTCGTTACTCGTTATATTGGGGATTTTACTTTAACATTTTGAGTCTCTAACACCCGAGACTGCGAAGATCGATTTTGGTTAATAAAAGGTAATCGTGATTTGGGGCTTGATTAATTTTATAATTATTATATTCACCATATCGCGACTCGGAGCTTCAAAGATAAGTTTCTGGGAGATTTACATGCCGAGCTGCGAAACCACGAGATCGCGATAACATGACTTAATTAAAGGGAAGATAATCTTGGATTAAGTGATTAATTAATCACATTACAACCGCATCGTGATTTCGCGAGTCGGGGTTTAGACGGTGTAACTTTCGAAAAGGAAAATGCCGAGTGGCGAAATGCTAAGAGAATCTTTTACCACGGTTAGCTTTTTCCTTTAACCTTGACATGGATTAGTCAAATAAGGAACTCGTGTTCTTGGCTATTTGGGCCATGACAATAAATTTTTGGTTTTGGCAAACGCCGAGGCACGAAACCCCGACGACGTTTAATCATGGGTTAGCTAAAACCTTACCCTCGTTACTGTCTTGAGTGAAAAAAAATAAAGCGATTTCACTGTTTCGTGACTCGGGACATGTGAATTACATGAGTTATAGTATCCGACCTATGAGATCCCAAAGTAGAACCAAAGAGGGAACACTTTTACGAAAGGTAGGACTTGTTTCAAGAGTAGAATAATCATCGCTACTCGCGTGATAAAGCCTTAGAGACCTCGATATCTCAGAGGGAAATTATGAAAACCATCTTTAGATTTCAAGCATTAAAATGAAATTTGTAACGGGCTAGAAAAACAAGGGTGGCTCCAACATAGGTTCCAACTAGGGATCCCGCCTTCCTGTGAGGCGGGAAGAACAGTAGACCGTGTGCCAATATTGGGTAAATGGAGTCAAAATCTCAGTCAGGCGAAAAGGTTCCCGAGAATAGGGTATCGAAAGGGGAAAAAGACTTCGTTCTTTACCTTGAAAAGATTTTTCAAAATCAGATACTCTTTTTAAACATAGATGTAGTCCCTTTCACAATTTTCCCTTTTTTGCTACTTAATTCAGGTATGTTTTAAGACAATCGAAACAGTCCTAGGAGACCCAACAGATCTTGTGGGTATCGGCTTGCATCAAAAGAATAAGATTATATGTTTTAATTGGGGAGTCCCGTCTAAATTTGGGATGTGGATCAGGTTTTAAAAAGCATTGGTTACCAGAGAAGAGTGATATTCATGTATAACAGCCTTACAGATATCTCAGACATTGTTTCACTGCCAGCGAGCCTGTTCAGTACCCCGGTGAAGTTATCTGGCCCCTTTTACTGAAGTTCCTTTCACCACTTCGGAATATATTTATGCATTTAAATGCTGGGACGAGGGCAATCATTTCTGAATTTCCTTTCATCGTCTCTTGGACTAGGTGGGGGCAATCATTTTTGAATTTCCTTTCACCACCTGTCTTATAATTTTCTTTTTAGAGCGCGAAGATTGGGGCAATCAGTTTGTATCAGGGATGATATCTGTGTAATATTTTTCATTATAGGTCTGTCAACTTACTTTGATTACTCGGTACCAACCTTCCCTTGACCTTCACAACATCTTCGTTCTTAGGGAGAAAAAGGAAAATAACTTTTTAAGGGCATTCCATTTGAGCAAGCTTCAATCCTCAGATGTCGTTGAAAAACCTAGGAAATTTAGGATCACTCTAAACGTTCCTTCACTTAGCAGGGGATCGAGTAGTTGTGAAGACCCGCCTTCTTTCCAAAATCTGTTTTGAAACTCACGAGGTTGAAACAAAAAACTTTTATCCCTTCATATATGAAACAGAAAGATGGTGACTTTTTAAAAGTTAAACCTGAAGAAAGAAAGGATGCCAGGTAGTGATTAACTAACTGAAAATATAGAGGTCAAACAATTCAAAACTGACTTTTGTAGATATTTTCGGGGATAATTTACTGTGACTGACTGTTTTTAGATTGGGTAAATCGTTTAAAATGTCTTAATTTCTCCAAATATCATTAAACAAAGAAACAACTCTGTTATTTATCAGCTCAGCTGATGTTGCAGTTTGAATGGCGTTACCTCGATTTTCTTTGACAGTCCTTTATAACATGTCTTTTGAGAAATCTCATCTTTACCTTTTCCTTTTACTTTCTTTGTGCAATATGAAATTACTTTAGGTATCACCTGTTTATGCCGATTTATTTCTAACACCGACTTTCAATTTACTCCTGCTTGTTTCGTATGCAGCTGGAATCCTATAAAAGACAAATACGAATCTTATCTGAAATGTGTCGAAAGTTTATGAACAAAAAAATAGAAAATCAAAAAGCAATGTTTAAATTGAAAATACATGTATGTACACAAAATATATATAATAAAATTTATTTATTTATTTATATATATAATTTTTTTTATTTTTTTTGAATTTGGCAGCTATTACGTCATGTAATGCTTTAAATACCGCCCATTGACAGGGGCGTTGAGGACTTCTCCGTCTATATTTTCTAGTAGGAAAGAGTTTTTTCCTTCCGGAGCCGAGACCCTGAATGGTCCATACCAGAGGTGGTCAAATTTACTATGCTTTGCTGCTTCCTCCTTTCTTGCATCCCATCTTAGCACTAAAGCACCTGGAAGGAATTCTCTGTCCTTTGCTTTGCGGTCGAACAATGATTTCATATCATCTTGGTACTTCTGCATCTTCTCATCAACTTCGACTCTATGTTGTTGAACCTCAATCAACTAATTAATTCTCCTGGTTACATGATTGGGTTCCTCGTTTTCATCTTGCCATAGCTTCATCACTGGTAGTGCTAGGTTTATAGGTAGAATAACATCTGTCCCATAGACCATTTGAAAAGGCGAAATGTCGATAGACCTTTTAGTGATGATGCGGTTTGCCCATAATGTGTATTTTAAGTGCACATGCCAAGACCTTTTATTTTCATCCAATACTTTCTTGATTATATTTACCAGGCTCTTGTTAGATGACTCAGCCAATCCGTTCCCCTGGGGATAATATGTTGTGGAATGGCCAAAAATGATGTTATACCTTTGAAAGAAGTTGATCATAGCCATAGATGTAAAGGCCTGGGCATTGTCAGTAACTATCTTTCGGGGACAACTGAATCTTGACAAAATATTCTCTTCCAAGAAATTGATTGCCACCGAGTCTATTGCCCTTTTGGTTGGAATGGCTTCCACCCACTTAGTAAAATAATCTGTAGCTATTAAGATCCAATTATGTTGAGCACTGGAATAGGGATTAATATCGCCTATGAAGTCTATACCCCATTGTTGAAATGGGGCTTCATCTTTGACTGGAACTAGAGGCAGTGCCGGGAGCTTCTGTTTACCTGCGAATAGTTGACAAGGGTTGCAGGCACGCACTTTGGCATTGACATCCAAAAAGAGTTTTGGCCAGTAGTACCCAGCCCTCAAGATCTTGTAAGTTGTAGATATCCATGCGTGATTCCCCCCATAGACTCCCTCATGAAATTCATTTATAACCCATTGAGTTTCCGATTCAACTAAACAGACTAACAGGAAACCGAGTGGGTCTTTCCAATATAGCTAATTTTCGGTGATACAATATTTAACTGCATGGAGTTTTAAAGTTCTGGCTTTAGATGGTGATAGTTCATTTGGGAATTTTAGAGTTAGTAGGTATGACATTATGTCTCTGTACCAGTCCGATGATAAGAACTTCTCTTCGATCTTGTTTGGGCTTGTTTCTTCATCCAGCTCGTTTAGGTCCGCGTCTTCATCGCCTTCCTACAGGCAATTGATATCTAGTGCTCTGAGATTTGATTCAGCTAAGAGTTTGGCCAGGCCTTGCCCTTTTATCAATTTGGTCGGTTTAACCTCCAGATCAAATTATTGGATTTTAGTGAGCCATCGCCCTCTTCTTCTGTCATTGTCTGGCTGTACCAATATATCTTTCACAGAACTGGTAGGCACATACGCGATTATCTTTGAATGTAGTACATAAGTTCTGAATGCCTTTAATGATTTTACCATTGCGTACACCTATTTTTCTATTATGTCATACTTCAGTTCTGCGTCTCTAAGGCTCTTTCTAAAAAACGTGATTGTTTGTTCGAATCCCTCTTCATTCTTTTGTAGGAGCACCGCAGCAATAGTATGTTAGGAGGAAAATGAGAAGATAAGAAAATCTTTCAGATAGTCTGGGCTTGCTAACACAGGTGCCTCGCTTATGAATTTTTTAATATGCGCAAACGATGCTCTGGCCTCGGTTGTCCAATTTACTCCGTTGTCCTTCTTCAACATCCCTATGATCAATTTGACAATCTCAACAAAATTGGGGATAAACCTTCATAAAAAATTTATTCTTCCTAAGAAAGATTGAATCTCTTTTATATTTCTGGGAATATTTATAGTATCTATTGCTTCAATCCTCTTAGGATCAATCCTGATTCCATCCCTAGATATGATATGGCCCAAAAGCTTACCTTCCCGCATAGCGAAATGTGATTTCTTTGGGTTCAAAGATATACCAAACCTACAACATTTTTCAAAAGTCTGTTTAAGATGGATCAAGTGTTCTTCATCGGTTTTAGAGAAAACCGTCAAATCGTCGATGTAAATGACTACGAACTTGTCCCTTTCTCCTATGAAAGCGATGTCCATAGTGCGCTAGAATGTGGCCCCTTCATTCATCAAACCAAAAGGAATTTTGTCATACATAAACGTACCCCATGGTGTGGTGAAAGCAATTTTTTCCGTCTTGTTCATTCATGGCGATTTGATTATAACCAGAGAACCCATATATCATAGACATTCGGTTTGCTCCAACAACTTTTTCTAACACATGGTCCATTTTGGGCAGCGGATAATTGTCCTTGAGAGACGACTTATTTAAGTTTTGGAAATCCACACACAGTCTGATTTCCCCACTCTTTTTCCTGACCGGGACCAGGTTTTCTACCCAGTCCGAGTATCTCAGAGGTACGATTATTTTCGCGTCTAAAAGTTTCTTAACTTCTTTTTCGATCACCGGTAACAAAATGGGGTTAATTTGCCTAAGTTTTTGCCTAAACGGTTTGACCCCAGGCTTCAAAGGTATATTGTGATCAATTATGGAAGTGTCATACGTTCTTAACTCATCATAAGACCAGGCAAAAACATCTTTATACTATCTGAGTAGGTCTTTATACTTATCTTTTACTTCGGGAGGGAGGAACTTGGATATTTTTACCACCCTAGATTCTTTTTCAGTTCCTATATCACAGTCCTCCACTTCTTCTGGTTGGGGATGCAAAGTGGATTTCATAGGTACGTTGTTCTGGTCAAAAAGTCTTTCTAAAGGAATCAAGCCTTTCGGAATCTAGTTGCTTTTAGGGACCAGCATACGATGATCCACAATTTTTTCTCGGAAGGTTTCAGGATCTTCCCCTTCTTGCATGATCCACATTGGGTCATTTTTATTTTCTTGGTCTGCATGAGTTTCGGAGAATTCCCCCACTGTTGCAAGAAATTTCTTAATTTGTTCGTCATCCTCAAAGACCTGCCAATGTCGGATATTGTCTGGTATAGAGGGTTTGTATCTGATTTCAATGTGATACTTCAATTTGAAAGTCGTGGGAGGAGAGAAGGTTGAAGATACTTTTTCCAATGCATCAGCATGTAAATTCTCTGCGCGAGGGATAAAATGGACATTCATAGATGAAAAAAAGTTTTCCATGAGATACCAAGCACAATTTCTATATGTTCTTAATCTGGGATGCTTGGCTAGGTATTGTCGGTTTATTTGTTTGACTATTAACTCTGCATCACCATATACCTCCAAGTTACTTATATTTAGCTTCTTGGCAGCCTCTAATCCTAATAGCAATGCTTCATATTGGCATATGTTGTTAGTGTAATCTATATCCCACTACAGTCGGTAGGAAAAAGGAATAACGAACTTCCCTTTGGGATCCACTAAAAGCATCCCAGCACCCGCCCCTTTAGAAGATGAAGCACTGTCAAAATACATTTTCCAGACACCAGTGTTACACAGATCTTCTGTCATGTAATCTGACTCTTCTCGCTCTATATCGTTTCCTTTCGGACAACCATCTAAACCATCATCAAAAGACAAGATACAATTTCCCAGATCTTGGTCTGCAATGTAAATAGGGAAATTGTTTGGGTTTTGAGGGTCACTCACGGTATATGCTAATATTGTTTCCCTGTACAACCGAGTGAATTGACCATTGAACACAGGAATTGTGGCAAACGTCATGTCCAACTAAAGAGAACCCCCCAACTTGGCTCCCCATGACCTAGATAACAGCAAGCCATACTTAGGGGGAATATCTGCGATAACCACATCCATTAGGATACTCTTAACCGGGACCTACGCCAGGGTAACTACAAGATCTTTAATCATCCCCATACACTTAACCCTTATTGAGTCAAAATATTACAGATATCCATAAGGTATGGTGATCTGGAGACCCAACTTATCCATAATAATCTTGGGCATAACATTATGGGAGGCTTCGGAGTCTAACATGCAATTATGCAGCAATTGATCATATACATTCAAAGTGATATAAAAGGGAGCAATGGTATCTTTGGCCCCTTCAAAATGGGGACCAAAGGTGATGTTAGGTTTTTCATCTTCCAGGTTTAAAACATCAGACTGGCTTTCTAGCTCAGAGACGCCCATCGCTTTGGTAATCTGCTTCCGATAAATTTTGTTTATCTCATTTTCAAAAATGAAAGCTCCGCTCACCTTGTCTGTTTCTTTGGTTGAGACTTCTGAATCCTTCCTTTCTGACTTATTTGTCTGGACCACTTTATCACTCATGGTCCTGGTTGAAGACATAACTTTATCTACTGGTTTGGTTCCTTGTGCTTGGGTTTCAACTTTTTCCACTTCGGACTCTTGTGTGCTTACCGTTTTCGTTTTGTTGTTGGGTAATAAGGTGTTAAGGTCCTAACCCGCACATAGGTAGATTAATGTATTCGGATGTAATAAAGGTCAATATTAATAAGACCTTTCAATAAAATAGAATAAGGCGGATGTAAGAAGACC
>JZKD02S2023739.1:0-22500 GCA_000966675.3 Picea glauca | reverse complement strand
CGCTGCTCGATTGGAGGTTTCCCCCTCGAAGAGGCCTGTGAACATTGCTATCTGAATCAAGTGCTATTTCTGTTGCTATTTCGTATATCATTTCTGTGTATTGTGAAGCTTATGCCGGATATTTTACTGTTATTTTGTTATTTCTAGCATTTCGTTCCTGTTCTGCATATTTTATATATCTGGTATCTTGCATAAGGTATCTTCCAAAGGAGGCTCATAAGCTTGACCTCTTTGGAGGATTTTCTTGGGTTGAGTAGTTGAGGTGGTCTTACTCTTAGATCTTAAGTTGTACTTTGGTTGAAACTCAACCATTATCATCTCAGTTTCTGGTTGAGGTTCACAGAGATCAGTGTGATCACCTTATTCACCCTTATTCGACGGTTGTGGCATGTTTAGAGAATTTTCATAGTATTCTTGAATCAGATATGGTTGAGTGCAGTCATCACCAAAGTTCGTGACATCATTATCTGAATCTCTGAAGTCCTAAAAATCGTTCGCTCCTATAAAATTGTCACTCTTTAAGGGAGCCTGTATTTTTTGCAGGGATGATTTTAAGGATAGAAATCTATTTTAAAATTTAGAAAACTTGGTGAATCTTACTAATCCTTCATATGCCAACTATAAATGTTTGACGATATTTTTGTAAAAATATTCAAATTTCTAAGGATTTTATATAGGTTTTATAATTTTTTTGTGATTTTTAAGGTAAAATAATTTTATCCTATAGAATTTGAGTGAATCATTTTTAAAATAGCGAATCTCTTTTTTGGAAAAAACATGGAAAATTAGCCCATGAGAGAAATTTAGCCCCTAAAATCATCCTTGATTTTTTGATATTCATTTTTTATTTGTCTTTGTTGGTTCAGGGGGTTGGGATTCCTCTTGAAATCCTTCTTGGGGAAAGAGTCAGCTTTGGCCTGTTCGAGTTCCATTCTGGATATTTTATTTGACAGTTCTTTAATCACTGTGGCCATATCGTCCACCCTATCATTTGCGGATCTATTTGACCCTGAAGGACCTGCTTGTTCTCTAAAGTGTTTGGTCTCTCGATTTCCAGTTTCTAATTTATCTTTAAGCTTACCCGAAGCCATCATATTAGAATCTATTTCTACTGCATCATCCTACATTCGGTTTAAGGTGGCTCCCCTTCTCTCTCGCAAAAGGAGTGCAAAATCCGGTTCGAAAGCTCTGGTGAAAGTTACTTTGGCCGCAGGTTGGGATGGTTTAACCTCGGCTGGGATTTTATTATATAGTTTGTTGCATCTCTGAATAAATTCCATGACTGTTTTTGAGTTCTTTTTCCTCAAAGACCCAAATTCGGTTAAATAATATAGATGGTCTTTTCTCTCGCCCCATTGTCTAAGGAAAACATCTTCCAAAGCGTCATAAGATGGGATAGAAGCTGCAGGTAGGCTCCAAAACCAAGTTCGGACCTGGCCTTCGAAGGTTTGGAAAAGAATTCTTGAATATACATCCTCATGTTCGATACCTAGAATGTCATCGAATTGATCAAAGAAATTAATATGTTCTGTCGCGGTCAGATCCCCTTCCCCGGTAAATTTTGGTAATTTTTTTATGTAATTTTCAGGAAGGTCGTGTAGAGGGATGAGAAATACTAAGGGATCATATCTGGCTGCAACTTTCACAAACACTCTGGGAGGGGGAGCAGGCCCTTGGCCTCCAGCTCCTCTTAGAGGGGCTCCTCATCCTCCTCCTCCGATAAACCCTCCACCTCCTCCTATAAACCCTCCACCTCCTCCTCCGATGGCTGCCATCATTATTTGTGGAAAGTTATAAAGGGGGTTTTGGAAAATTAAAAGTGACTCTTTGTTCTCTTCGCGAAGAGGAAAATCCGACGAGAAAACATAAGGGATGCGAGGACTCGGTTCCTCGGATTTGCAAGAGACGAAATCAGGAGAACCGACGGGTGTGGAAACCGAGTGTGTAACACACTCTTCAGAATTTGGTGAATTCGGGAAATTCGACTAAAGGAAATAAGGTATGTCAACTGCCGACGAACTATCAAGAGGGCCCTTTCCTTTGTGTATTAAGGGGATAGTCAGATGAATCTCACTCCTAACTTTGAATCAGTTTGTCATTGAGACTTTAGTATCAAAGAGAGGACTGAGTGAAGTTGAGGGTTCAGAAGAATTTTTAGTCTTCAAGGGTGGGGTTTTAAGTTTGTAAACTGCAGTGGTTGGCTTAAGAGAGCCTCTCACCTTTAGAATATTTTTGGGATCGGTAACGGGCGTAATCTACTTACCATCCGGGTTTTTTCTGGTATTCCTTCGACCAGATGTCAGTTTATTATTTGTGGAGTCGCCAAGTGAAAGATTATGAAGCCTTAAAATGTGTGTACTCTTTGTTCACTATCAGAGGGTAACACTTTCAACGAAAAACAAATGTCGTTTTCCCAGGGAAAAGATTTCATAACTTCGATCCCCGACAATGGTGCCAGAAAGATGTTGTACCAGAGTCTGTACTTAAGGCTTAGAAGTATAGCGTCTAGGCATCCAAACGTGGGTAAAAGGTGGAGAAGAGAGAAACGTCAACCTTCGGTTAAGGAAACTAGGGAAGATTTCTACATTGTCATTGTCTAGCTTCCAATTGTTCCTGGATAGTTATATCTTGTTCAATGGATGCCCATGAACATTCAAGTTCGACCTGGTTAGTAGTTTTTTTGAGAATAGTGTCGAAAATGTTTAAAGCGATGTGTGTTTGGTTCGATAATCCAGGTTCGATATTGGGTTGTGTTGGCACAAGGACAGTCATGGAGGAACAGTAAAAGTAGGAAAAACTTCAGAGAGAGATTAAATGTTGTCTCAATTTGGTCATATAAAAGAGAATTTACGGTTTCAGGAATAAAATAGGGATGCAAATCAAAGGCTCTTTCCCGTAACTGTATTATATTTTAATAAAAGGTGTGAGGTGGGAGAAAATCATTTAGTTGTCTATGGTGTAAGGCTCCTATCAGGGGAGAATCACACGTATAAACATAAGAGGGAAATTGTAAGGAAATAACCGACGTAGCAGAGAATATGTGTATAATTCTGAAAATGTAGACTGGTCTTACACCCGCTGATAGCTGGTACAAAGGAAAAACAGTAAACAATTACAGAAAAAAAAAAAAAAAATTCACTATAGTAGTGGTCGTACTAAATTATAACGAAGCACATCAATTAAGAATATGAAATGAAATGAAATATGAGATACAAGGAAACAAACCTGTAACACAGTCGTGACGGAATTGAGAATCTTTAGATTTTCTTTCTATTAACTCTCAAATGTAAAAAACTCTGTTACAATCAACACAAAAAGGTACAACCCTGTTTATTTCTTTCTGTGGTATATTTATACAATTTTACAAATAAGATAGAATCTCAATAGTCACAAAATTTTGGTTATGACAGCGAGGAGAGCAATCCTTCTATTTCTTCTTCTCTATCTTCACTTGGTGCCAGACGTTTGTCTTTGCACGGGCTCGGTACAGGTGACACATCTTTCAACCAGCTGAGATATTAGCTGAGACAGTTCTGCTTGACAGCTCGCTTCAAAGAAGTAACATTCTAGGGCTACCTGCTATAGCCTGTCTTCCATCTGTCCATCTATGATGTCGATGGCACATAATTTCACATTGGGTTTAATCATGCATTTATCTACTTGGACTATGTCCACCATAGTCATCTGAGAAATATCGGTTGAATCTCTTTCTTCTTTTTCCTTCAGATCAAGCGAGATCTTTTCCACATTCATTTGCATCAACGTATCAACATTACCTCCGCTGTCAATTCCTAGTAGATCACCGTCTATAGAACTGAAGGCCTCCTCTAAGGAATTGGTTATCTTTTTGGCTTGTTGCTTGCCTTCGGCGATGTTATGCTCCCATTCCTTTAATAGAATGTTTCCTCTAGTTTGCTCTGAAATGATGAACCTGGGAGTACCTGCCGAAACTTTGTTGTTCGTGGCTATCACAACCTCCTAGAAGGCGACCCGAGCTGCTCCGGCATCCCTTTCTCTGGAAGATAAGTTCTCAGAAACCTGATTTACCAAAAAACAGTTGTCTCAGATCGCTTCTATCTTGGTGAGAATATTTCGTTGTGCTGCAGAGACTCTGCTCCGAATATCGATCGCTTGGGATTTGAACATCCCGATGTTTATCATTCTGCTCTCGACGGGCTCCACCCTAGCCTGCAGCTGTTCGATCACATCCCTTTGTTGGCTCGCTTGCATCCTACCATCCCGGACCATCAGTTGTGCTTGCTCGAGCTTAGTTTTGAGCATCTCTATCTCATTTTTATCGGCCAATCTGGCCTGCTCTATTCCCACGCTCGCCTGGTCTTTAACAGTCTCTATTGTTGTGGCCAGTCTGGCTTCAAGGGTCCTAATTAAGTGATTTTTTCTTTTAAGTTGGTTCTTTAAGAGCCCGACTGAGAATTGATTCGCCGAGGCATATGCTCCTAGTTTCCCTGCTATTTCAGTAGAGAATTGCTCATTTTTCTTGTCCTTTCCATCAGTTATGACTTTATATTTCTTGGCAGTAGACTCTCCTTCTTGATAGAATTCCCTTTTCACTATTGCCTTTCTCTTTTTATCGAAGAAAAACTCATTCGGAGGGATTTCTTCTACTCTTATGGGCCTCAGCTCTTCATTGAATATCCATCTTGCATCGATATTTCCCTGTGTCGACTGCAAGGGGGTAACTGATGTGATGGGTTCTCCGATATACTTCGCCGATTTTCCAGGAGTATCAACCGGACTCTGCTTCTTCGGCAATTCTAGAGTCTTTATCTCTATCTCCGGATTCTGTTTCTTTGGTGGGCCTGGAGTCTTTTTTTATGCTTCCGGATTCTTCGTTTGTTCCCCCTCGTCCTGGTGTTTTCCTTGGTCAAGATTCGCATCCTTAGAACCTTCGGCATCCTTATGTTTCGTCTCTGAAATACCTAGACCCTCACCTCGCAACACAGCGGGAAGACAACTACGTCAATGTTCCTGGAACTTTAGAACATCAGCTCTTTCCTCGGGTGCCAAGGATTGTATCCGGGCTAGAATATCCTCATAAGACCTTGCTCCTCGGAAAATGTCATCCGAGGGTGAATTCTCATGCTCAAATCTCTTGAGCCCGCAATTGGCCAAATGATTTCTCATGACCCTCTATGGATCGTGCTTCTTGTATTCGATGGAGACCAAATTTAGGTCTTCTAGGGCTGTCGCCTTGGCTTTGGCATAACTGAAATCTAATAAAGCATAAGAATTCAAATGAACAGGAAAAGACGACCATACCTTCTTCGAGTACCCTTTAAGTTATTTTCTTACACTGCCAATTACCGTTTTCTAGGAAACCTTGCGACAAGCCAACTTGTCGGGAATGAACAATGGCAGCGCATGTGGGGGAACAGAAGCCCCGAAAACTCTGAGGTATGAAAATTCTACTTCTACGTACCAGTCTGCTATGCTGCTCATATTTTTCACTATGCTATCCGAGATCTGGGGTGGTGGGTGACCAAAAATGGTGACATGCAGGGGCACGATAACCCAGTTAAAAATTTCATAAGAAAATTTTTTCGCTTTGTTTTCCCATAATTTTGCATGATATACATGTATGGGTTCGTCTTCGGTCGGAGTCCAACTCCATCTCATTAATGGAAATGGTGTCATAGAACAAATTGCGTCCATAATGTATGCAGACATGAAGAATGGCGACGCCTTCCCATTCTCCTTCTGCTCCTGATACTCTGTGACCTGACTGGTCAAGCTATCGAAAAGTATCTTTGCCCAGTCAAAGGAGCTGCCTTCAGCGACTTGAAACATTAGAGGCACCCACGAAAGAAAAAAATGTGAGGTGTCCTCTTTCCCATATAACCGGCAGGTCATCATGGCCACATATTTGTACTGCGGTTCTAACGAAGCAATTGAATATACGTCGTGGGTATCAGCTCTGAAATTCGTGGTGTTTGAAACCCAATCCTTTATCAAACTGGACATGATTTTATCATACTATACACATTCCTTCTCCTTGAACTCCTCCAAGAATTCAGTGTCATATGTGTAGTCGGGCGTCGTGGACATCTTATACATGGTTTGCAGATGCTCCATCCTAAAAGTCCCGATGGTGACTCTCTGCTCATTCATGATAGTCCTAGTCGGTATGTCCACATGATCCAATGCCCATTGGACCATATCATAATATGGAAGTAACCATGGCCTGGCTGCTACTCTGTGCATTCTAGATTGGATGACTATTTTATACTTGGTGGTCATATCATCTTTTTCGTTATCATTGGAGTCGCCAGAATAGTCCACCAACTCTTCCTATAGAACATCCGAAACGAACGACCAATTTGGGACCGAATTGATACTTCGAGGCGAAATATCAGAGACATTGTCCGAGCCTTGTCCCGAAACCTCAACATTCTCCTTTGATTCTTTTCACGGTGCCATGGCTGGAGATTTCGTTTTGGCTCTTCTGCGATAGAAATGCGTATACATACAGAAGTCAGCTTCTTAGAGATAATGTGCTCTGCATAATATGAAATGCATTCATTATAATGAACCACAACTCTTATATATATTTGAAAATTCGGTACCTTTCAGAACAAGTCTGTCAAATCATATTTAGAAATAAATTTTGCCGTAAAAATCTGATCTTATATTCATTGATTTACCCTATTTCCTCATTAATGCCATAAATTTTGGTGGTTTAAAATGTCGGTGGCATATGAAAGACTAAGGCTACCTCGTAAATTGTGTAGACATCAAAACGCGGGATATGTATTGATTTATCTTAATTAATCTGGTTTACCATGCTAATCAATATTTCAGTACTCGTTATATCGGGGATTTCATTTTAACATTTTGAGTCTCTAACACCCGAGACTGCGAAGATCGATTTTGGTTAATAAAAGGTAATCGTGATTTGGGGCTTGATTAATTTTATAATTATTATATTCGCCATATCACGACTCGGAGCTTCGAAGATAAGTTTCTGGGAGATTTACATGCCGAGTTGCGAAACCGCGAGATCGCGATAACATGACTTAATTAAAGGGAAGATAATCTTGGATTAAGTGATTAATTAATCACGTTACAACCGCATCATGATTTCGCGAGTCAGGGTTTAGATTGTGTAACTTTCGAAAAGGACAATGCCAAGTGGCGAAACATCGAGAGAATCTTTTATCACAGTTAGCTTTTGCCTTTAACCTTGACATGGATTAGTCAAATAAGGATCTCGTGTTCTCGGCTATCAGGGCCATGAAAATAAATTTTTGGTTTTGGCGAACGCCGAGGTGCGAAACCCCGACGACGTTTAATCATGGGTTAGCTAAAACCTTACCCTTGTTACTGTCTTGAGTGAAAAATAAATAAAACGATTTCGCTATTTCGTGACTCGGGACGTGTGAATTACATGAGTTATAGTATCCGACCTACGAGATCCCAAAGTAGAACCAAAGAGGGAACACTTTTATGAAAGGTAGGACTTGTTTCGAGAGTAGAATAATCATCGTTGCTCGCATGATAAAGCTTCAGAGACCTCGATATCTCAGAGGGAAATTATGAAAACCATCTTTAGATTTCAAGCATTAAAATGAAATTTGTGATGGGCTAGAAAAACAAGGGTGGCTCCAACACTCTGTATCATAGCGTTCATTTGTTATGAAAAAAAAAAAATACAAGCAGGAAGGGAGTACTATATTATATTTGGAAACAATCGCGTCGCCTTTGAACATAGCACAAAATGATTGAGTTCCTTGCATCATCATAATTTTGGGTTTAGCATGGCCTTAGGAAACTGATCTCGTTACAGAGTTTTCTCTACCGACTGGTTACTCTTCTAGTCCCTATAGAGAACATTATTGATGTCTCCTACATCTAATAGTTACATCATTGAGTCTATGTTGTCGGAGTCTGCCACATGTCTCATGCTCTTGTTCAAAGGAATTCTATCAACCTGTGTCAACCATTCCTCAGAACTCTTGACTTTGCATGTCAGCCATACCCTCAATTTGTCTCAGAATCACATGATACTATGGTCTTATCATGCACCCTGGCCCTACTTTCATCATTGGTAGGTCACCTTGAACCCAACAGTCGACATTTCATCATTGGTAGTTGGCTGGGTGGTTTCCCTTGTGTTCGACAACAAGACATCTATTCACACTTTGGGATCCGTGCAGTGTCTTGGATTCCATTAGCCTTATTGGTGGTTTCCTCGCCTTTGTCAACAATTTTCATCATTGGCTTCTATTCAGAGGGTCTTTTTATTGTACTTATTGCATTTGGCACACGCGAAAGACGCACAGGGTCATTGGTTCATGAAAATATTCTTCTTCTGATCTCCACCAAATTATGAAGCTCTTGCTTTGTTCCTCATGCTGACTGATGAGAGATGCCTCAATGCTCTCCTTTCAGTGGGTCTCTTTCCATCTAATTTAGCTCATTTATTCTAGATCTAAGACCTAGAGTTCTAAGAGTACCTTGAGATTTACAGTCATTAGTGGTAGGCTCTCTTTCCATTGACAGATGGGAATAAATCAATGTCTCCTGGTCAATGGATTCCTCAGGTGTTTGACATCGAATCCTTTATTCACACTTGTAGGAATGTGCTTGGTGCCTTGATACCTACTTTCATTATTGGTAGTTTGTCTCTCGTTTGTTAATGGTATACCTCAATGAATGGTAATCAAATGATGTCTCATTGTGTTCGACCTCAACTCCTTTATTCACATGATGTAGACTTGCACCTTTGGCAGATGTGTAGAAGACTTGAATACATCACTATGTGGCCGCAACTTTCCTAAGTTGTTGCTTCCTTTTCATTGGACCAACACCTATTTGACTACAATAATCATGAGACATCAGATTATACTCCATCGTATACAGATATATTCAGATTGGTTTTGAGACTGGTTCTACTGGGCCTTGTTAGTGATTATGACAGATTTTGTCATATAACTGCATTTGTATTTGCCTATTCACGACCACACATAGTTATTTGGTATATTTTCCACATGGATCTGCATTGTATTCTATTGGCAGCCATATATGTAAAGTCAACACAAAATGTAAAGAGAAATTAGTCTTTCCAGCTGGGTTTACACCACTCCACTTCTGGGTTATTTATAATGTATTTCAAACATCGCAGATACTCCTCTGATCTCACACATTAGGGGGCATCTGTTATAGAAATATTTTCCTCACCATTTCTATCTTGCACAGAGGGCCTTTTTCCATTCCCCTATGCAGAGTTGTCATCCCTTTTTAATGAATCCATAGCTAAAAATACATATTTTTCCACATATACGCACCCTATCTACTATACAACATGCGTATATGTAGGCTGCTCCACTACAACCCGCATACATCGATATTTGTGCTAGAAAATACAAAAATGAAGTCGATTTTCCATTTCACAAAAGGAGATCTTTGATCCTTGGCCTTCCATATACTGGAAACGTTCCGACTCGGACCTTCAGCTGCATTTTGAAGGCTATAAGAACACAATTCCAAGCTATGGAAAGGAGAAAGCATTCAAATTTGAGAGCAAAGTTACTTTGGAGAAATTACTTCATATTGAGTTTGCATCCCTTTGTCCCTCAAGTCTGAACACAATGTTCATCCCCCAAGCTCTTTCCCTATTATTGAGAGAACCTCATTGTCTCTTTTCTATGAGCTTTCCTTTGGTGGAGGATTGAAGTGGTGGAGGCAGGGATGATTTTAAGAATGGAAATTTATTTTAAAATGTAGAAACCTTAGCAAATCTTACTAATCCTTCATATGCCAACTATAAATGTTTGACGATATTTTTGTAAAAATATTCAAATTTCTAAGGATTTTGTATAGTTTGTATAAAAGTTTGGCGATTTTTAAGTTAAAATAATTTTATCTTATAACATTTAGGCGAATCATTTTTATAATAACAAATCTTTTTTTGGGAAAAACCATGGAAAATTAGCCCATGAGAGAAATTTATCCCCTAAAATCATCCCTGGGTGGAGGCCCAGTTGGAAGGAACTTGGTTTCTTGGTTTCAAACTGTGTCGACACAGAAGTCTATAATGTTTTTGCTTCTTTTGATCATTTATTAATAGAAATACTCCTTTCCCATCCAATTGGTATCGTGCAAATATATGATGATTATCCATGGGCATGTTTGTAATGTTTATTAATGGATTATTCCATCTAATGTGCTAACCCCTTTATATTATCACTATATACTTGCTCTGCTTGTTTTTTGAGAACTTGTTGCAGGTACAAAGCCTTGGGTCGAAGTGCTCAATGGTGGAACATCATCAAACGTTGGAACGAGGTAGGCTTCTTTCTTATCTTGCTTCCACATTGGCTTATATAGCATATGTTGGAATTGAGTAGATTTTTGCAGTCATACCTGTATGTTGTGGTTTACCCTGGCCATAGAGATTTTTTCCCTCGTAACACCAATACATAAATACAATGTAACTAACTTCTCTCCTTTTTCTATCACCAGTGATCCTTTAATGACCTTCTACACCTTATCTGTAAATATGGATATACAACCTTCACTTCCCAACTACCCTGTTGAAATTAGATTTTTCCTTAGATATGGAACATGTCTTACCTATTTCAATAACCATTGGTTTCCATTCCTTTGATTTATTTTTGTCTTTCCCATTCCAATATTTTTTCATGGTGCATCATCACCCAAATGAACCTGTCCAAAATCACCTTGAACATAATCTAGAAAATGTTTCCTATGGGGTGTGGCATGAAATGAAGCCCCTAAATCTACTACCCAAGACTCAGAAATATTATCTATAGAAATAATCAAAGAATCTTATAACACATCACCTATTACATTTGCTTCCTGATTTTTCTACCAATGTCCATCTCTTTCTTTCTTTGGATCTCCGCAGTATTTCTTAAGATGTCCTTTCTTCCCACAATTCCAACACTCTATCTTTCCCATTTTGGATTTGGTTCTGCCCTTCCTATAATTCTCGTGGTTCCCTGAGCCCTTTCCTCTATCCTTTTGTCTTCCCCTGTTCTCCATGTTTAATGCATTACCTGATGTCTTATCTTTGTTCTTTCGTCGCATTTCCTTGCTAAGGATAACACCAACAACATCATCAAATTTTGAAGTGTTTGAACCAAAGACAGAGCGAATTATAACCATGAGCAAGCCATTCCAACTTTCTGGAAATGAGAACAATATTAGAAGAGACCTGACCTCATCATCAAAGTCCACTTTTACGAAAATTAGTTGATTAGTAACAATATTAAATTCATTTAAATGATCTGCAACCGACCCACCTTCTGACATCTTCATATTAAATAATATCTTCATTAGAAATACCTTATTGGATGTCGAGGTTTTTTCATACAATTTATCCAATGTGACCATCAACTCCTTCATTGTATTTTATTTCGAAATATTGAAATCCACTAACGCTGCCAGGCTTAGTCGTTTCATTCCTAGTGCCTTTCTGTCAAGAACCTCCCATTCTTCATCCTTCATGGTCATCAATTTATTTGCTATTTCACCCAATGGTAGGAATAGATCCTTCTGATATAAATAATCTTCCATCTGCATCTTCCATAACTGGTAGTTTTTTCCATTAAATTTCTCGACCCTAAACTTTCCATCTTCCGTCATTTCTCCCACTCGAATCGGTAACCCTCTTTTCCTACGAGTTACCTTTCACTCTGATAACAATTATTAGAAAAACAGGATCATAGAGCAATAAAATTAAAACAAATGTGAAAATAAAACATAAAAGATACATAATACAATAGAGACACAAATATACGTGGTTCACCCAGTGTGGGATACGTCCACCAGAGAAATTGTCAGTTCCTTCCTTTTTATTATCCAGCAAATGAAGGTATGAAACCTACAACACACCCGATGTAACTTCCTCTTCTTTCTCTCACAATCTCCTCTCACAGAATACAATATTCATAAATGATGCATAGTCGCAATACATTTCCCTCATAAAAAAAAGGATTTCCTTCTAGGGGAAAAAACCCCTAACATAACTTCTACCGTCAGATATGAGACCTTATAATGAATGTTCCAAATTTACTATGAAATTACAATATACATTTACAAGGAAAATTTTCCTTCGAGAGCTTTGCCTCTGGACCCCACAGGGGGGAAAACCCCCCTGCAACCCCCCACGTGGAGGGTTGTACAATAGTATTCATGGGGTATAAAAATGACTGAAAACAAATACCTATGAAATAGGAAGTTAATCAGGCTCCACAACCAACAATATCCCACTTGGACACTATTCACAACAACTCCATTGTTGTTGTACCTGCTAGACTATACTCCACCTTGGACCTGGAAAATTTATCATCTTCACCTTCATGCTTGAAGACCAACTGAAACTGAGCAGGAACTTAGTTTCTCCCTAGTTACTCCCTTTGTTAACATGTCCATCTTCCAAGACGGATCGTATGAAATGGTACCTGAGTTGTATATTCTTAGTCTTTGAATGGAAGGATGAGTTATTTTCAAGATGAATGACACTCTCGATGTCACAATACAACTTTCTATTCTTTTTGTTCTTCCCCAATTCCTCCATAAACCTCTATAATCAAATCATCTCTTTACTATCCTCTGTTGACGAAACATACTCTACCTCTGTTGTTGAAAGTGCAACAACCTTTTGCAGTTTCGAAATCCAATTTACTGTTGTTCCACCTACAATAAAAATATAACTTGTGGTGCTCCTCCTGCTATATTTATATTCTTCCATATATGAATCAGCATATCCCTGTAGAACAATGTTTGAACCTCCAAAACATAATGCATGAGTAGCAGTACCTTTCAAATACCCAATAATCCACTTTACTGCCTCCCAATGTTCTTTACCTAGATTGTTCATATACCTACTCACAACTACAACTTCATGTGCAATATCTGGTCTTGTGCAAACCATCACATACATAAAGCTTCCAATTGTTGATGACTAAGGGACCCTCTACATGTATTCTATCCCCTCCTGTGTCTTGGGACACATTTTTTTGATTGGTGTACTAACTCGTTTTTCATTCTGCATTCTAAACCTCTCCAACACCTTCTCTATGTACTCACCTTGAGACGATGTCAAATTGTGATTTTTCCTGTCTCTTGTTATTCTCATACCAAGAATTTTCTTGGCAACACCCAAATCCTTCATCGCAAATGAATTAGCTAATTTCTTCTTGAGCACATTTATATCCTGCATATTAGACCCTGCAACAAGCATGTCATTTACATACATTAGCAAGATAATATAACTTCCATTCTCTAGCTTTGTAAAATGAACACAGTGATTAGAATGGCATATATTATAAACTTGTTCTGTCATAAACCTATCAAAATTCAAATACCACTACATTGGAGCTTGCTTTAGGCCATAGAAGCTCTTCTTCAACTTGCATACCAAATTTTCCTTCCCTTTGACCTCATACCCTGTGGATGCTGCATATAAATCTCTTCCTCCAAATCCCCATGGAGAAAATTTGTTTCTACATCTAATTGTTCAAGATGTAAATATTTTACTGCCACAAGACTTAAAATAGTCCTAATTGAATTCATTTTAACAATAGGATAAAATATTTCATCAAAATCTATACCTTTCTTTTGTGCAAACCCCTTTACAACAAGTCTAGCATTGTACCATTGTTTTCCTCCATATTATTCCTTCAACTTGTAAACCCATTTATTTTGCAATGCTCTTTTGCCTATAGAAAACTAAACCAAATCCCAAGTATGATTATTTACTAGGGAATCCATGTCCTCTTTCATTCCTTTCTCCCACTTCTTTTTAGTGTCTACCTGCATTTCCTCTTCATAACATTCTGGTTCACCAAAATCAGTCAACAATAAATAATACAATGAAGGAGAGTATCATTCATGGCGTCTACTTAACCCAATATATCCTCTAAGAACACTTGCATGAGTTTGAGGTACCTACTGCTCCTGTTTTTTTACATTTTTATTTTTTGGTACCTTTGGAATTTATTTTCCAGTGATCTCATCAAGCACTGTGTATTATGTTTTTTATTTTTCCTGTTTCTTTCCCTGCAACTGATCTTTGTACATGACCTTGTAATTGAATATGACATCTCTACTCCTAATTATTTTGTGATTTTCATATTCTCATATGTGATAAACAAAATAATTAATATCATATCCAATAAAGGTACACTTCTTGGACTTTTCCTCAAGCTTTGTTCTATTTTCTTTATCAATATGGACAAATGCTTCACAACCAAAAGTCTTCAAAAAAGAATAGTTTAAATTTTTACCTTTCCATGCCTCCTCTGTAATTCTAGCATCCAAAGAGATTGGCGGTCCTTTATTTATTAAGTAAACAACAATATATACAACATCTGCCCAGAACTGGAAGGGAAAACCAACATGCAATCTCATACTCCTTGCACACTCCATGATTGTATTGTTCATCCTTTTTGACACACCATTTTCTTGTGGTGTTCCTGGAGTTGTTTTCTCTCTATGAATCCCATGGTATGAAAAGTAATCATAAAACTCCCTACTATAGTATTCATCTACATTATCTAATCTGAGATACTTCAACCTTTTTCATGTCTCATTCTCAACCAAATCTTTCCATTTCTTAAAAGTATAAAAAACATCAGATTTTTTTCGAATGTAATAAACCCAAGTTTTTCTAGTTGCATCATCAATAAAAGTAACATAATAAAGATATCCACCAAGAGATGATACCTAAGTGGTTCCCCATACATTTGTATGCACAAGCTCTAACCTTTCACTCTTCTTTTCTTTTCCGACTCTGAGAAATATGATTCTCTTATGTTTTCTATAAACATAATGCTCACAGAAATCCAAATCAATTTGTGTAAGATATGGAAAAAAAAATCTTTTGTGAAGCATCTGCATCCCCTTCTCACTCATGTGTCCAAGCCTATGATACCACAGTTTTGTATCCACTCCTTTAGAAGCTAAAGAGATAGAAGTTTCAGTATTACCATTACATAAATACAATGTACCTACCTTCTCTCCTTTTGCTATCATCAATGATCCTTTGGTGACCTTCCACACCTTATATGTAAATATGGATATACAACCTTCACTTTCCAACTCTCGTGTTGACATTATATTTTTCCTTAGATCTGGAACATGTCTTACCTCTTTCAACAACCATTGGTTTCCATTCCTATGCTTTATTTTTACCTTTCCCATTCCAACAATTTTTCATGGTGCATCATCACCCAAATGAACCTGTCCAAAATCACCTTGAACATAATCTAGAAAATCTTTCCTATGGGGTGTGGCATGAAATGAATCCCCTGAATATACTACCCAAGACTCAACAATATTATCTACAGAAAGAATCAAAACATCTTATAACACATCACTTGTTACATTTGCTTCCTGATTTTTCTCCTGTTGTCCATCTCTTAGTTTCTTTGGAGCTCTACAGTATTTCTTCAGATGTTCTTTCTTCCCAAAATTCCAACACTCTATTCTCCATGTTTAACACACTACTTGATGTCTCACCTATGCTTTTCCATTGCATTTCCTCACTAAGGATAACATCAACAACATCATCAAATTTTAAAGTGTTTGAACTAGAGACAAATTTACTTACAACCATGACCAAGCCATCTAGATTTTTTGGCAATGAGCACAAGATTAGAAAATCCCTGATCTCATCATCAAAGTCCACTTTTATAGAACTTAGTTGATTAGTAACCATATTAAATTCATTTAAATGATCTGCAACAGACCCACCTTCTAACATCTTCATATTAAATAATCTCTTCATTAAAAATATCGTATTGGATGTTGAGGATTTTTCATATAGTTTAGTCGATGTTTTCATCAACTCCTTCGTTGTCTTTTCTTTTGAAATATTGAAAGCCACTAACATTGCCAGGCTTTTTTGTATCATTCTTAGTGCCTTTCTATCAAGAACCTCCCATTCTTCTTCCTTTATGGTTGTCGACTTCTTTGCTATTCCACCCAATTGTAGGAATAGATCCTTTTGATATAAATAATCTTCCATCTGCATCTTCCATAACTGGTAGTTTTGGTCATTAAATTTCTCGACCTTAAACTTTCCATAGTCCTCCATTGCTCCCACTCGAACTAGGAACCCTCTTTTCCTATGAGTTACCTTTCCTTTTGATGATACCCGTTGTTAGAAAAACAGGATCGTGTAGCAATAAAATAAAAACAAATGCGGAAATAAAACATTGAAGATACACAATACAATAGAGACATAGATATACGTGGTTCACATAGTGTGGTCTACGTCCACCAGAGAAATTTCTAGGTCCTTCCTTTTTATTATCCAACAAATGAAGGGATACAACCTACAACACACCCACTGTAACTTCATCTTCTTTCTCTCATAGTCACCTCTCTTAGAATACAATATTTACAAATGATGCATAGCCACAATACATTTACCTCATAAAAAAGAGGGTTTCCTTCTAGGGAAAAAAACCCTAACATATCTTCTTTCTCCCATTTCTTTTTAGTGTCTACCTTCATTGCCTCTTCATAAAATTCGGTTTCACCAGAATCAGTCAACAATAAATAATACAATGAAGGAGAGTATCGTTCAGGGGGTCTACTTAACATGGTATATCTTCTAACAACACTTGCAGGAGTTTGAGGTACATGTTTCTCCTTTTTTTGTACATTTTCATTTTCTAGTACCTTTGGAATTTCTTTTTCAGTGATCTCATCAAGAATTTTGTATTCTAGCTTTTTTCTTTTCTCGTTTCTTTCCCTGCAACTGATCTTTGTACATGACCTTCTCATTGAATATGGCATCTCTTCTCCTAATAATTTTGTGATTTTCATAATCCCATAAGAGATAACCAAAATCATTAACAACGTATCGAATAAAGGTATACTTGTTGGATTTTTCCTCAATCTTTGTTCTATTTTCTTTATCAATATGGACAAATGCTTCACAACCGAAACTCTTCAAAAAAGAATATTTTACCTTTTTACTTGTCCATGGCTCCTCTGTAATTCCACCATCCAAATATATTGAAGGTCCTATGTTTATTAAGTAAACAATAGTATCTACAACATCTTCCCATAATTGTAAGGGAAAATCAACATGCAATATCATACTCCTTACACACTCCATGATTGTCATGTTCATATTTTTTGACAAACCATTTTCTTGTGGTGTTCTTGGAATTGTTTTCTCTCTACGAATCCCATGGTATGAACAATAATTATCAAACTCCTTGTTGTAATATTCACCTCCATTTTCTTATATGAGACACTTCAACATTTTTCCTGTCTCATTCTCGACCAAATCTTTCCATTTCTTAAAAGTATCAAAAACATCATATTTTTGTCGAATGAAATAAAACCAAGTTTTTCTAGTTGCATCATCAATAAAAGTAACATAATAACGAGAGTCACCAAGAGATGATACCTAAGAGGGTCCCCATACATATGTATGCACAAGTTCTAACCTTTCACTCTTATTTTCTTTTCTGACTCTGAGAAATATGATTCTCTTATGTTTCCCATAAACACAATGCTCACAAAAATCGAAATCAATTTGTTTAAGATTTGGAAGAAAAATTATTTTGTGAAGTATATGCATCCCCTTCTCACTCATGTGTCCAAGCCTATGATTCCATAGTGTTGTATCAACTCCTATAGAAGCTAAAGAGATAGAAGAGTCAGTATTACCAATACATAAATACACTATACCTACCTTCTCTCCTTTTGTTATCACCAGTGATCTATTGGTGACCTTCCACACCTTATCTGTAAATATGGATATACAACCTTCACTTTCCAACTTCTCTATTGAAATTATATTTTTCCTTAGATCTGGAACATGTCTTACCTCTTTCAACAACCATTGGTTTCCATTCCTTTGTTTTATTTTTACCTTTCCCATTCCAACAATTTTGCATGGTGCATCATCACCCAAATGAACCTATCCAAAATCACCTTGAACACAATATAATTTTTTTTTTATATGGGGTGTGGCATGAAATGAATCCCCTAAATCTACTACCCAAGACTCATAAATATTATATACAGAAAGAATAAAATCATCTTGTAACACATCACCTGTTACATTTGCTTCCAGCTTTTTCTCATGTTGTCCATCTCTTTGTTTCTTTGGAGATCTATAGTCTTTATTCAAATGTCCTTTCTTACCACAATTCCAACACTCTATATTTCTCAATCTATATTTGGATCTTCCCTTCCTATAATTAATGTGGTTCCCTGAGCCCTTTCCTCTATCCTTTTGTCTTCCCTTGTTCTCCATGTTTAATTCATTACCTAATGTCTCACTTGTGATTTTTCGTCACATTTCCTCGCAAAGGATAACACCAACAACATCATCAAATTTTAAAGTGTTTGAACCAAAGACAGAGTTACTTATAGCCATGACCAAGTCGTTCCATCTTTATGGAAATGAGCACAATATTAGAATATCCCTGACCTCATCATCAAAGAACACTTTTACAGAATTTACTTGATTAGTAACTATGTTAAATTCATTTAAATGATCTCCACTGATTGATAATCTTGGTAAAACCCTAATCATCTTTCTCAAGGTCAGGTTTAAGGTGCTTGGGTGGATTGAGGAGAGGGGAATATCTAAATAGATGTTCATGCTCATGGAACCGACGATAATGGAATGGAATGTACTCATAATCAAGGGTTTGGATCTAGTCTGAGTCTTGGTATCTAAGACATATGGATTTTGGAATAGGCACCGAGACATTCATGTATATGCATATTCTCACATAGGCTATGTATTGTTCCTTCTTGGTTGCTTCCATAGATTTGATGTAGGTACCTAGGGCATTTCCATTGCTTGCCAGGATTTCCTCATCCCAATACTCATGCGACAATGAATATGGTAAACAAGGGCATAAGTGAAATCTTCCTTGTATGGATTGAATTTTGTTAGGATATTTAGACACTTGGGAGTTAGTAAGATATACTTGGTCTATTGTGTCATTAGGTAAAAGTGTGATTTCTAGTGTGTTTCTTTAGTATGAATTAGTATGCATTTGTAGTTAGGAAATCCGACGGTCACGATATGTTCCCGACATAGAGTGATCCGACGGTTCATACTCTCCTCGATCTTAATGACCATTGATATGTGGCTTATCACCTGATTGGTCCATGATCTCTATTTAAAGAGAATGGAAGGTCATTTTCTGATGATCGATTGTGAGAATCTCTCTTGTAAAATCTCTCTGTAATATTTTTGTTTGCATTAATAAACTGCTCCAAGTGGTCGCATTGGATGGGGCCATGGATGTTTCCCGGTAGGGGTTTTACCATGTGAAAACATCGGTGTGTTGTTCTTTGATCTGGTTATGTGAGTGGTTACTAAAGGTGTTCGTCCTCTGTTGGAATACCTGTGTTGTCGAACATGGTATCAGAGCTTGTTGAAGACCTGCTCATGTTGTAGATCGAGATCGTGAAACCGAGTTTCCCCATCTCCATTTTTTGTCATTCCCATACATTTTTGGGCTAAGAGGACAGTTCCATTACGTCTAGAGCACTCGTTTCAGTCAAGAACACTTTTTGTTTCACTTGAAAAGGTTTCTGTTTTCCAAAGATACGACCATTACAATCAAATCCAGAGGTATAAAGCTTGAATACACATTTTTAAAAATTTTGTAGAGTAGTATTTTTGGTTTTATTTCGGTTTTGTTTTATTTATTTCTGAGTTGCTACTCTTTTAGATCTGCATATTCTCTTTGCCTTGTTCCCTGTGAGATCTAGGAAAATCATAAACAGATAGGAAAAGGTGCATCTTCCAGGTAAGCTAACCGAGATCTAACCCTTGTTGTCATAGAGAAGAGAAATTTTTTTCTTGTGAGTTATTTTTAGCATGCTCTCCAAGGTCGTCTTCAACAACAACAACAACCCCAATCCTCCTTCTGAACATTACAATATGTTTTGCTAGATCATTTGGTTAAAAGTTGCCTTATTAAGTAAGAGGTCTTGAGTTCAAGTCTCTCTTTTGTTACTTTGTTTTGAAAAAGTTCATGCCAAAATTGTAAAGTGTATTTCACTTCAAGAATAAAAGTGAATCACTATAAGTAGCTTTAATATTTTATTTTGCATGCATCTTTTCTGTTATAAAGTAACTTCATTTTAAAAGTGATCCCCACTTCTCTTTATAAAAGTGGGTCACTTCATAAAGCAGCTTACACTATCACGTGGTTATTTGGTTACCGTTTATGCCTTTTTCTAAAAGGGCATAACTCTCACATCGGAAGTCCGTTTTCAGTGCCTTTTTTTTTAAAACCGCATAAATTTTTGAGATATTTCCATCTAGATCATTAGTTTCAATTTTTAAATCCACATTGTCTACGTATTTAATATGGATTCTACAAGTAATGTCTTTCTTACCAACAACAACTACTTCCAATGGAAATCCCATATGGAATATTTATTAAGAAGTAAAGGCATGTACTAGATTACCTTGGGAAAGGAAACAACACCCATTGATGATAATAAGAAATCCAAATGGGATAATAGGAATGATGAAGCACGTGGACTAATTGGAATGTCCATCTCTCCTGATTTAAGGTACCACTTTCAAGGAATTGATGACCCTGAAGAAGCTTGGAACATGATTGAATCTGTGTTTGGTAAACTCAATATTATTCGAGCACAACATTTAGAAAATCAAATACTGAACTTGAGTCCAAGTGTTTTTTCTTGCCTTGGAGACTATTTATCCAGGTTTAAAACACTCTGAATTTTATGTGAAGAATGTAAGATAAAAATGGCGGAAGAGCGTTGCATATATCTTATCCTTTCTAAGCTAGGTAGTGCATATTTTGTGTTTATATCTACCTTTTATTCCATGAGAGAGGCTCTAGGGAAAGCTTATGACAAACCCACTCTTGAGTCCTTTTGTGCTTCTTTGATTAGAGAGGAAGATAAGCTTATACAAATTGGAGTAAGCAACAATGCAAGTACCTCCAACAAAGCCCTAGTTTCCCAGAAGAAAGATAAACCCAAGTATCCCAAGAAGCAACATCCCCGCTACAACAACAACCAACATAAGGGTCCCAAACCCACTCAGACAACTTCCGCTCCTAAAGTGGAAAAAGGAGCAAAATATAAAAGTAAAAATACTAACAAATATTGCAACTTTTGTGATAAACATGGTCATGATGAGTCCAAATGTTTCAAGAAGATGGCAGCTTTAGAAGCAGCAATGAAGAACCACAACATCATTATTGATTCTACTTCTTCTTCCCATGAACATGTACTTTCTGCTTCTGGTTTCTCCTTCAATGCAAATTCTACTTCTACTACTTCTTCTTCTGATGAGTGGCTTATTTATTCAGGTGCATCTTATCATATGGCTAAGGATAAAGCCATATTTTCTGCTCTAAATGAATGTAACACCAAGAAAATATTTGTTGGTGATTATAAATCTCTTAGTGTTATAGGATTTGGAACAGTTCAAGTAGATAATGGTCATTTCAATGATGTATTATGTGTTCCAAGTCTTACTTGTAACCTTCTATCAGCATATCAAATCACTCATTCAGGTGAAGGTAAAATCATCGAGTTTTCACCTCACCAAGTTGTAATCAAGGATCTAAAAGATCCTAAGCATGTTCTTGCAACTGGAATTGATAATGATATTACCGGGTTGTACAAGTTTGAAAATTTTGGGTCATCATCTTTTTCATCAGTTTTTGTTTCTCATAGCGATGACTTGAGCAAACTTTGGTATGAGCGGTTTGGTCATCTAAACTATCGCTCATTGCAACAACTACGTAATCAACAAATGGTGACTAGTCTTCCTCTTGTTTCATGCAGAGATGGTGTTTGTGCCGGTTGTGTTCTCGACAAACATCATTGGGACAGTTTTGACAAACGTGCATCTTGGCACGCCTCAGCTCCTTTGCAGCTTGTTCACAGTGATTTGTGTGGTCCACTTTCTTCTCCTTCTTTTTCTGGGTGCAAGTATTTCTTAAATTTCATTGATGACTTTTCCAGACGTACTTGGGTTTACTTATTAAAACTCAAGAGTGAAGTTTTTGACAAGTTTTTGTCCTACAAGGCCCTTGTAGAAAAACAATCTAGGCATCAAATTCAAAGGTTAAGAACATATAATGGAGGCGAATATGTGAAAAATAATTTTACAAGCTATTGCACTACACAGGGAATCCAAATGCAACACACTGTTCCATATACACCACAACAAAATGGTGTTGCTGAGAGAAAGAACCACACATTAAAAGAAATGGATAATTGTATGATCCAATCTAAGGGATTAAATCTAAAGTTTTGGGTGGAAGCCATCAACTACGCAAATTACATAGTAAATCACACTCCAACAAAGGCTCTTAAAAATATAACACTGAAAGAAGCTTGGACTAAAATTAAACCAAATGTAAGTCACTTCCGTGTATTTGGCAGTATAGCACGGGCTCACATTCCTGATGAGAAAATGAAAGCATTGCAGCCTAAAAGTGAGAAGTGTATATTTGTTGGTTATTCTGAAGA